>CM076575.1:1946039160-1946270619 GCA_034641835.2 Pinus albicaulis | reverse complement strand
GCCCCCCGGACGAACGAGGGTTACAGGTCATGAAGTAAATACCCCATTTCGAAAATGGTCCCATGGAGACAACATGATACATTGGCGTTGGCAATTTGAGGATTTTACGATCAAAAATCTGGCATGCATGACAACTTCTGATCACGAGGATGTAGTCGCGAAATATTGTAGGCCAAAAGTAACTGGCGTTGAGTATCTTCTACGTGGTAGCATATCATTAGGGGAATTTTGAGGTCTAAAATGGGTCTCCTAAGGAAATTATAAAATAATAGTGGAAATAATAAAACAATATTTGATGACATCATCAAATTTTAGAGGGAAAAAAGAAAAAACTGCTTTTTCAACTTGTATTTTCAAGTTATCTCCCAAATTTTTTACTCAAATTTCAAGCGGGAGTACTCGTTGGATGTAAAATTTAATTCCTTAACCAAGGAGTACCCATGTTGCATACTTTCGATGGAGCCTGGTAAGCGAAAAATGAGAAATACATGAAAAACGTGATTGCAATCACATTTTTTCATGTATTTCTCATTTTTCTCTTAACAGGGTCCATCGAAAGTATACAACATGGGTACTCCTTGGATGAGAAATTAAATTTTGCATTCAATGAGTACTCTTTCTTGAAATTTGAGTAAAAATGTTTGGAGATAAGTTGAAAATATGAGTTGAAAAAATAGTTTTATTATTTTATTATTTTTTAATATTTTTACAATTTTAATTAAAAAATGGTGAATCATCCCCCATGGTTGACATCATCATCCTGAATCCTATTGGTTCTTATAAAGTTTATTTTGGTTGTACATTTGTCTTAGAAGGCCCATTTTAGACCTCAAAATTCCCCTAATGCTAGATAAATGTCCACCACAAGCCCCAGCATGACAATCATTTAAAACATTTTCAGCCTCCTCATGAGTGAGGCACCTCCTTAAAATGGTATCGACACCACAATGATAAAGTGTATTGCTGACGATTAGATAATATTTGGCTTGGTATCGAATACGTCGCTATTCAAAGCGAGAGGTATCAGGTCAAAAAGTTTGAGTTTGGAGATAAATGATGAAATCTCCATACCAAGGATCGGATGATCCGATCATAAACAAAGACTTGTCAAGAATTGATGGTTCTGACGTAGTTGCAGTACTATCAAAGGGAAGGTCACAAAGAAGCTCATCCAAAACTAAAGACTTCTTTGACTTGGATTTGATGAATTCCAAATCAAATTCTTGTAAAATGAAAATCCATTTTGAATATTTTCCCCACAGCAATCGATGTGATAAGATATAAGTCATGGGATTGGAATCCGAAATGATAGTGGTCTTTCGGAGCAGGATATAGTGGCGAAATATTTGGACATCTTGAACAGCTACCACGGTAATATTTTCTACGTACGAATACTTAACTTAGGTATCATTGAGATTACAACTCAAATAATAGATCGGATGTTCAATTCCATCTTCTACTTAGACCAAAACCATATCAATGGTCGTTTCAACCATGACGATATATAGGAAATAATATTTTGAGAGTTAGGGGGATACATTAATGATGCACGGACAAGATTATCCTTGACAACATCAAAAGAAGCTTGCACAACTTGGTCCCAATGGAAGGGAACCCCCTTTTTCAAGATTCGAGTAAATCCTTTAGCCATTTCGGCGTAGTTTGGAATGAATCATCTTAGGAAGTTAGCCTTTCCTTGAAGTTTCTATATCTAAAGTAAATTTGATGGTGCAGGAAAATCAAGAATGGCCTGAACCTTCAATGGTTCGATTCAAATTCATTCTTTTGAGACTACGAATCCAAGCAAATGAACAAAACCAACACAAAACACACATTTATGTGGATTGAGGTGTATTTTGTAGTGTCAATAGCATAAGAATATGGCTCTCAAATGCATGGGGTAATCAGCCTGATTTTGTGAATGCACGAGTAAATAATCCAGATAAGGTTGAAAATGTGCTTGATGTCATTGAAAGCATAGTCCATTGCTCTCTGAAAAGTTTCCCCAATGTTCTTTAAACTAAACAATAGTTTCTTATAAGCGAATGTGCCCCAGGGAAAGATGAATTTTGTCTTATGTTGATCCTCTGGATGGATGTTGATTTGATTGTAGCCAGAAAATCCATCCATGAACGAAAATATTTCACATCCGGCACAATCATCAATAATCTGGTCGTTACAGGGAGTAGGATAGTTGTCTTTTGGACAAGAAATGTTGACATCCCGATAATCAACGCACACTCTAATTGTTCCTTGTTTTTTCATGATAGGAATGATATTGGAAACCCACTCAGTTAGCGGAATAGGGTAAATGAAACCAGCACGTAAAAAAATTTCAACTCTTTCTTTGATGGCAGCGACTTTCTTTGGACGAACAGGACGAAGCCATTGATGTACTAGTTTGACATCAGGATACATATTAATAGTGTGTTCAACAATACTAGTATCTATGCCTGGCATTTCCTCGTAAGACCAAGAAAATACATCATGGAATTCACGAGATAGAGAGTGATATGATTCGAGTTCTGATGGAGAAAAAGATACACTGACATGAATATTTTATATAACACCAGGTTTAGTCGAAATATCGATAGAAATGGTTTCTTCAATATTTCACAGATTTCGCTCGGAATCGATTGCATTAATAGGTAAAGAATTCGATTATTTTTTAATTGATGGGTGATATAGTTCACTAAGATAATTTTCTTCATAATCAAGAAGATGGGATTGATGATGATAATCTTCCCATGTTTCTCCTTCTGACCTCATGGCTTCTAAAATATTCTCATCTGTCAAGAAAATTGAGGAAAATGGATTAGATGGAGTACCAAATTCTAAGGAACAATCAACCCATACAATCGGTGACGCTTATTTAGGATTCGCCGCCCAAGCCAGATAGATTGATTGCTATGCCATCTCAATAGGGTTGGGTTGCAGAATTCATCCAACATAACAATTCCAGAATCATTGGCACTCTCCCTTAAACCAGAGGGAGTGGAAGAGATCATGTAGCAGGTCTCTATAATATCAAAATTTGCTGACGTTGAGGGTAGCAGTAATGCAAAGGTTCCCATAATAGTGGAATCCTTTAAGAGTCCTATACCAATATTCTAAAGTGCTAGTTGGGGTGCATGAATGAATGGAACACTTCTAGTTACCTTCGAAGTAGAGGCAAAGAAGGATATATGATTAATGACTGTGATAGTACCTTTATATGGAAAGGCAATCATTCTAAAATATGTAGAAAAAATTGCAGTCATTGCATATACCCATGGCCTTCCATGTAGAATATCATATTCAAGGGGTTCGTCAACAACCTCGAAATAAACATTCACTGTTTTTCCCCAGTTCAACATGCATGTTATTAATAATACCACAAGGCTTATATGTACATCCATTGAAAGCCTTCAACTTTGTTGATGATTGAGATAAACGCAGCCAACCAAGTGAATTCCAAAAATTTAGAGACATAATGCATGTAGATGCTCCCTCATCAATAATAGTACAATGAACAAGGTGATTGAGAACATTTACTTGTATGGATAATTCCAATTCTTCTGGAAGTTGCGGCACATAGCCCATATAATTAAAGACGACAAGATTAGAATCAGTCGGATCTATTCCACCAATAGCTGACAATAAAGCCTATTTTTGGGAGGGACAATTTTGTAATACCTCAAGAGCAGACATAGCTGAAGGGGATTGCGCCAAATCTTCAACTATATTATAATTTTGACTAGCTCTTTCTCAAGGATCATATGTCGATTTGTGAATTACTCCCTTTGGTGGCTTGATTGTCAATTAGGAATAGCAGTAGGCGGTACTGATTCTATAGAAAGATTCGTAGTTGAGGTAGTAGGCTGTTCAATAGCCTGACTACCATAATATTTGTTACAAGTTGACACCAAAATATCTGTTGAAGGTTTTGAGACAGATAGCATAAGTACTTGGGAACTAGAAGCTGGATCCATAGCAACCAAATTTGTGTCCAGATTTGGAAACGGATTTGTCAACACAACTAACGCATTGGAAGTCTTAATGATCTTGGAGACTTCAGCGCGGTGAGGACAATCCCAAAAAAAGTGTTCCTAATTACAGATTATGCATGGATAATGATGTTTCCTAGGTCCAGGCGATTCATCATATGATCTTTCCTATGGGTTAGAAGTTTTCTTTTTCTTAGATTTCCCCTTTTTCTTACTTCCAGGTTGCTTGTCACTTTTTCCCTTGTCAAACGACACGACATTAATTTCAGAAGAAGGTGCAGGATCAGATGTAGTAGTATGATGTGTGCTTTCAGTGCCAATAAAGCCGTCTATGGCATGAGATTCCTTTAATTGAGGAGGAACAGTAAAATTATATCTCGGCGCGTTAGGAATTTTTTTCATAGAGTGTGCCAGACTGAGTATAAATCAAGTATAAATATTGGGCATGAGTAATAACCTGCTCTTCTGTGATGACGCCACCCTTATCCACATCCTCAGTTATATATGGTAACAGGGACTTAATGAACCACTCAACAAGGAGCTGATTTGGAAAAAAATTCTTAACCATTCTACGACGATGACGCCACTCATGAATATGATCAGAAATGTGAGTAGCATTAGTCTATTTTAAATTGGTCAAGAGTTCTGTTCCAGTTTCATATTGGATGGGTAACTAGAAGTGAGTCAAAAAGACAGTAGCTAGGGCAGTGAAATTATCAAAAGAAGCCCTAGGTAACTCAATATACCATTTTGCAGCCAGACCCGTGAGCATACGCTAGAAAAGACGTAGTCGAACAAAATCATCATTTATGGAATTTTATGGACACCATAAATGATAATTCATGACATGAGTCGATAGTTCTTCCCTAGGGTTTCCATTGAACTTAGGAATATCTAAGGCTAATTTGTGAGGTATCACCAACCACCAAGGAGCATAGTTCATTGGATCATTGGTTAGCCGATTTAAACCTGGTAACCTTAAATCTGCAACAAAAGGAAATTGTCTATTAAGGTCAGGTTGAGAATAGCCAGGGTATGATAGAATTTCTTGAGAAACAGGCCTTTGAGCACCAGCATAAGGAATCTGCTGCTGGTAACCCAGATAGGGGTTGTTTTGAAAAGCAAACGCTTGAGGATTATGTAGACCAAAACCTGGATATGATAATTGTTGAAATGAAGTTTGAGGTATTTGTGCCTAAGGCTGCCAAGGGGCCTGTCCACCAATGTTATAACCCAAATTAGAATAATTTGGATCCAGTTGGTAGGTATAACCAGGTTGTGGCTATGACATCCCATAAAATGGTAAACTAGCTTTTGAATAAATGATTCTGGATAAAGTTTGTTGTAAATTAACCGAAATATTGGAGTCTATGGACCCAATATTTGAGGGTATTGAGTTGAAGGACCCACTTGAAAAGGTTGTTGTACAAAATTTTGATTCTGTAGCAGGGGTAAAGATGTATTAACAAGTGGAAATGATGTGGGTGTAACAGGTTGAACTGGTTGATATGAGTGTACAACTGTTTGTGGTTGGATAGGTAGAGTGGGTTGCCATTGAAAAACATTCATTTAAACATTAGGTTGACCAAAAAGTGACGGATTAATGTCATAGTGGGTGACCAAAGTTTTCCCCCCAGCATGAGGAGGATAATAAGATGGAAAATATTGATCTCCAAATGCTAGGATTCCACTTGATATGGTACTTGATGGAATAGACCCAGAAGGACCGACTTGATATTGCCTTGATGTTGTGTATAAAGAATCAAGTCATTCAATACTCACTATAGGTTTACCAGTTAGAATACCAGATGATGACATTGGTAAATTCCATGGATTTGAAGATGCACCAGAGAAAATTCTAGATAAATATCTATAACCTGATGGGACCATCGGGCCACGATGAAAATATGACTCTGGTGAAGTTCTAAACATCGACAGGGTAGGGAGGGAAGGTTCTGATGTAATTGGAACAGATGGCCCAACCAAAGATGTTGGTCCAGGCATGGTTACTTGACCAAATGTATACCCTTTTGGATCGATGGGATTTTGACTAGGAATACGATCAACAAAAGTAGAGGGTGGTGATTGAGGAAAATACTCGTATAGGTAAAGAAATGGGTTGGAGTTAAAGGTTTCTCGTCTTGTGGGATTTCTTCAATCGAAATTAAACCAGGTGGAAGTATTTCGCCGTCAAGCCCAAAGTATATTTCAGGTGGTTGACTGTGTGATATGGGAAACTCAATGGCTACATAAATTTGTGGGATGAGAAATGTAGGAACAACTTCTAGCTATTCAACTTCGGGATTCAGATGTTCTGGAAAATAGGAGATAGGATCTGGATCAACTTCTGGTTGAAAAAAGTTGAGTCCAGGAGGCATGGTCTCACTAATTTGATGGATTGTGACCACGGGTAGTTGTGAGGACTCTGTTTCAACAACAGTAGATGAACCAGAATGTGTACAAACAACTTGAGCTAACTCTTGTATATGGGAAGATGATGTTTCACCAGAGGTACGAATAGTACTTGATTTAGTAGAGTGTTTTCGCCTTCATCGACTAGGGATAACTTCTGGTGGTAAAGGTGGTTTCAATGCTAATCTACACGAATGACGGGGGAAAGGATTTTTTTCTTCCATGATTACTGATTTGTTTTAATAAAATAAATAAATAAATAAATAAAAGGGTATTTCTAGGCAAAAAAGGTTTACCAAGAAACTGTGAATTGCAGAATACCTCCTGGTGAATCAAGAAGTACGGGTGGGCAATCTCCCCAAATGCTATGTTCGGTGTATCACAATTTACAAGGCGTCCAACTCAGTTCACTATGGATGGATAGAAACCTAAATTTGTCCTCCCAAATATACCTCAAGGTACATGGAGGCCCAAGTCTATATTAGTGTTGTCTGATGTGAAACTGCACAGTGAGAACACCCCTTTATATTTTGTGTACTGTAACACTGCCCGATATACCTGAAAGTACATGGACAAGCTACGATATACTTACGTACGTGGAGTGAGGTATCACACTCAGAATATATTGCAGACAATTAACAACAGCTGCTATGTTTTACGACGCTGGAACATGTCTCTAGCCTAGACCTTCTAAATGTTATCGTTGTGGTTCCAATGCTTTGTTAGGTAAATTGAGATAAATTTTAAGTTGATCTTGTTTATCAATTTTCCTTTCAAGGTTCACTGTGATGATGTATTGGAAATTCCTAAAATGAAAACTAAAATGATAAGCAATCTTTCACTTTTATTTTTTCAATGAAAATTCTAGCTATTAGAGAGAAAGAGAAATCAATTTAAGAGCAAACAAATCAAAGAGCACAAACTAAATGCAACTTTCCTAATTGTTCCTTTTGCAAAAAACACAATCCACTACATGCAATTGAAATTTTTTCTTTTCAGTCTCTTTAATGTTATGAATGCAGAAAAGAAACTAAGTGCATCAAATCAATAAAAACAATTGCCTTTTACTTTTGAGAAATGAAGAATTTAAACAACAATTTCTCTTTTGAAGGAAAAATGAGGAATTTTAACAACATTTTCTCCTATCATGAAATGAAGATTTAAACGAAAAATTCCTTTTTCAAAAGAAAATGGATCTAATGCAGCAATGAAAAGACTTTGAAATTAATTCATAAATGATAAATAAAAACACTTTAAATAAACATTGAACAAACTTTTCTTTCAAAGGAGGAAGGAGTACGTAAGGTTACTGGTCAATCTGAGGTATCAGGCTCTTTAAAACACAACAAACAACAAACTAAAAACAAAATTTAATGAAAAATTCAATGGAATTTGGATGGTTTCAGGGGCCAACATAGTCTCTAAGGGGAGACAGTGCGTTGAAACGCAAGTCTGAAATGGAGACAGTGCTATGCAAAGAAATGTGTCCTGTCCAACAGTGCATTGGGCGCAATGTATAAGGAAAAATACAATTGTTTAACACACTCCCAATTCAAATTTGGATTTAAACAAGCCTAATATTTGTGAGTAAATGCTAGTGGGTGAATAAATAGAGAAAAATAGAGGAAAATACAATAAGGATGAAGGGTAAAATCCCCAGTGGAGTCGCCAATTCGTTATGCAGAATTATGGATTACGGATTAAACATTCTTCCCTAGATGTAGTGCTCATATATAACAACAGGTTAAAGACTTTTCAACTACTTTTCCTAACTGTAAATAGACACACGTAACAGATCAAAGAACTTACTTGGAGTCCAAGCACTTCCTATTCTCCTTCTGTCGCTCTTGCTGTAGCTTCAAATCTAAGCTAGATCGCCAAAATATTTCCTGTAAAGATGAACACTAAATAGAAAAAGATAGCAATAATACAAATTCTTATTCAAGTTATTTAGTTAAATCAATAAAACATGAACCATATGCATCATAATAATTCATAATATGAAATACATGAGCTTATATAGATACATATGTGGGAAAGTAAGCAGCAAACTTTATTAATGGATAGAAGGGGAGGTTACAACCCAGTGATTTATTTAGTGTCACCATCTCCAGCAACATCCCAACCTCATCACAATGCACATCTCTCCAGCAGTATGTCACTCAAATAAATTCCTCAATTGAAATTCCACCAGCATTTCTCTGCTCAAATTCTTCCCCCTCAAACACTAAGATCGGTGCTCAATTTATAGAGTTGAAGGTATTTTTACAATTAATGAATTTATAATAATAGGCAAGACATTTTCCCAGTGTCAGAGGTATCAAATGGACACATGGATTTGAATTTTGACACATGGGAACTCTTCTAGAAGGCACTAGCCAAATGGATATTCCGAAACAAAGAGAATTTCGCTCCCAACGTGACCAACGCACCCTTGAATGTCGGGAAGTGCTTTGCAAAGCACCCTTGGGTGGGGTTACTTGCATATGAAACACACTTAGTCCCTTTAGAGGAAGCGTTGGTGAGCTCTCATATGATATATTATAAAATTCAAATCTTGGAAACCTTTGTAAATGAAATTCATGGATGATTTGTCTTGTTTTTTGTGTTAGGGCATGTAACAACTGAAATGATAGGGAATGATAGACCCTATTCATTGGTTTTGGAGATGATGTATAGTTAACCAGGTCATTGGGAATGGTGCCCAAATTGACCTATAACACCTATATTGGCCATGAGTGCCATCACAAGTTCTCACCCTACAAATCATATGAATGTCTCATAGGTTGCTCATCCAACCAACGTCCTAGTTTCTCATGGTGAACAACATCCCATCAGTCCATCTATAAAAGATATCCATGTAGTCCATGTCCATGATTTTTTCTTCCCATGTGTTCATATAAGTGAACTAAACTCAAATCTCATCATCATCATGTGTACATATATAGAGGTGAAGTGATCTCGATCACTCCTACCTTCATCCATCATATATGAGTACTTCCTTCAAGGCTACTCCCCCACTAAAGGTCTACCAAGAGGTCCATCTTGGTTGAAGCCATGAAGAAGTCTACTCCACCAATGTGCCCTACCACCAAGGTATTCTATAGGTCATGTCGGGCACTTGCCATTCTATGTGGCTAATCATGACCCTTTCCATCAAAAAGGTCATCAAGTTCCACCATTTTCCAAGGCATTTGAACCATTTAGAGTAAGGTCAAAAATTTCCCCATCAAGGTTTGCAACAAACAATGCTCTTTTTTCCTCCAATGTACAAGGTCTCATCATAGGAATCAAAGGAGAGATCATCCATGGTGTTGGCAAAGAAGCCATCTTCTTTCTCATCCCCATATGTGGTCCATATTCCTTATGCTCCAATAAAACACAATTCATACCTGTATGAAGACTCCTCAAGTGAGTGTCCTCCATCCTCATCAATTTCTTTGATTTGTTCGATCCTGGTACCTCCTGCTCATCAATTTCCTCCTCCATCATGGTCACATTTGCAACATCTCCATGTGGTTTATCCACCAATGATTACAATGTGTCTTGTCTTGGTTCAACTTGTGTCACAATTTCTACCTTCACTTCTTCCATATCTATAACATCCTCATGAGAATCATCCATCACTGATGCTCCCAATGTGCTTGGTCTTGGTCCAACCTGTTTATCAATTCCATCCTTGAAATCTTCCACATCTGCAACATCCTTGTGTGGATCAACCTGTAATGACTGTAATGTGCTTGGTTCGGGTTCAATTTGTTCTACAAGTTCTTCCTTCACTTCAACTGCATTCCCAACATTCTTCGGTTTGGTCATAGTGGGCTTCAAGCCACTATGCATTATTGCAAGCCTACTAAGCTCGGTATACTTTCATAGAAGCGCTCCTTGGTGTTCACTCGGTTCATCATATTCAACTTCCAAATCATCTTCTTCACCCATGAGTAGATCAGAGACATATTGCTCCTCTTCGGATATTTGCTTCCAAACCAATGGTTGGTAAGCCTCTCTCACTTCAGAGAGCCTCTTCTTCAATGCATTCCTCTTCCTTACACAATTCAGTATCCTTTCTTTAAGTCCTTCAAGGTTCATCTTCTCTCGAATGAACTCTTCCATCAAGGTTCAATACCTTTGCAATGCTACAACTTGTATCCTTGCTCAATACTACAAATTCAGATTCAACACCAGTTTCCCAAGACTTCACGAGGCGGGTTCGGGGTAACGGGCACACCCACCGGGTGTTTTGATGTTGTTCAGGCACCGTGCGATGTTATGGATGGATTGTCGCACCATAGTGGGCATGGGCGTGGGTGTGTATCGGCGAGCGGCACGGGTGCACGTTGTAGTAGGCGCGTCGCACATAGCCGACGATGTCATTGGCGATGCAACATTATAGGTGAAACTTCGCTCCATAGCCGAAGTTATAATCTGACGTATCAATTTGGGCAGCCGACATGTTGGAGCACAGCTGACGCTACACCAAGTGTGGACAACTAAACGTGGGCTTCAGGGGGTTTCGGCTCGAGTCCATCGAGTGATCCATGACCAAAAACATAACATGTATAAATAAAGCATGTAGATGATTGTTGGAAGGCATCCATGAATCATGCAAGAGTTCCACAATGAATTCAAGGAACATTCGAGCGAATATGAGCCGAGGATTCACCAACATCTTGTTGGTGAACACCATCACCAAGGCAGAAGGCTAAACATGTTTGCGTGCAGAGCTGAGGGTGTCACGGTGCAGTCGTGAACGAAAACGTAGAGGCATGGGTCGAGACGGGCGGCAAGTGCAGCAGCACATGCGGAACAGTATCGCAGGAAATCCGTACTACAGGTCGGGTCGAGCAAGGCATCCACAATGGCCTAAACTTCAGTTCAGGAGGTGTTCAAAATCTGATATTCAGTCGCTTCAAAACTCCTCCTGAATTAAATTTCAGGCTATTGCGGATGCCCTGCCCGACCCGACCTGCAGTGTGGATGCCCTGCGGTACTGTTCCACATGTGCCGCTGCACTTGCCGCTCGACTCAACCTATGCCTCTACATTTTCGTTCATGACTACACCCCGATGCCCTCAGCTCTGCACGCAAACGCATTTGGCCTTCTTCCTTGGTGATGGCATTCACCAACAAGTTATTTGTGAAGCCTCAGCTCTTCTTCGCTCGAATTCTCCTTGAATTTGCTATGGAACTCTTGGATGATTCATGGATGCCTCCCAACAATCATCCACACACTTTATTTATACGTGTTATGTTTTTGTTCGTGGGTCACTCGGTGTACTAGAGCTGACCCGCCCGACGCCCATGTTTATCTGTCCACACTTGGTGTAGCGTCGGTTGTGCTCCAACATGTCGACGACTAAACTTGCTACGCCAGCTTCTAACTTTGCTACAGAGCGACATTTCACCTATAATTTCGCATCACCAATGATATTTCCAACTATGTGCGATGCACCCGCTATAACGTGTGCCCGTGCCACTCACCGCTACACACCCACGCTTGCGCCCACTTTGGTGTGATGGTCCGCCCATAATGTCGCACGACGTATGAACATCGTCCAAATGCCCGGTGGGCGTGCCCGTTACCCCGAACATGCTTCATGAAGTCTTGGGGCCTTACATCCTCCACCATTTCAAAGTGTTGTCATCCCTTGACAACCTCATCCCCCCATCACACGATCCATCGTCACAACTCCATGTGTGTAATAATTTCGCAACTTTTGTAGAAAAATGTCATTGCATGATCTATCGTTGCATCCATGTGCACAATATCGTCGCAACTATCATCGCAAAGTGTTGTTGACTCCAACATCTCCAACAATGTCCATTCCTCCAACTCTTCTATAATCATCAAAATAATGCGTAAACTACCAAGTTCATGTATTCCTTCAGAATTCCTTCTCGACGTAGGGTTTATATCTATGTGAAACCCTAGCCAAGATACTTCAACCCAAGAATATATTGATAACCATATATTTCTGTCAAACATCTATATGCTTGTAACATCTAGCACACCTACGTAGCATTGCTAGCCCTCATGATTCGAACAATTTAGGTGATTAGTCCAACTGAACGCCCTCCTCATAAGAATGTACAACCTCATGCCATCCATTAGTCTTTCTCTAGCTCTTGTCACATTCATCAATTCAATCGAGAATCTATCCAAATTATAAGTGCCATGTTTTTGGTCCATGAAGTGTGCTTCATCTCCATAACATGTTGTCCATGATGTTAATCCATGTGCCACTTTAATGCCAAGTAGTCACATCCTCCAGACATCATCAAAGTAAGAGATCTCCTCTCACCAAATCCATCAATGTGCCATATCCAGGTCCATGAATTTTTCCTCCATTCCATGTGCAATATGTGGTCTATGATGCTACTCCAGTGTGCTATCAAGGTAGCTGCATCCATCCAGGAATATATGCATGTGGGACCTTTCTTCAAAGGCCCTTTGTTTTTGAGATTGGTGTGGTCCTCCATGCACTAAGGCACCACAGCCCCTTTTCTCCAAAGGTTTATTTCAAATAAAGGGCCAGGAAGCCACCTTCCTAACTTTCATCCACCCATGTATCAGATTGATGTCGAGTTTTGAAGTACTCGTGAACAGAATCAACCTCCTCTTGAGTGCATCCTAGTTTCCCAAGCTTGTCCTTTGTTAATTGAAATTCATATATGCCCATAGCATATCTACAATATTCTACAATGCCAGCTGAATCTCTACCTACATAATATTTCCCTAGTCCCATGTCCAAAGAAGTGTCTTTCTTCACATCATCCCGGTGAAGACCTTGAGTATATTTCTCTGCTACATGTTCAAGAAGTGAAGTCGCCTTTTCTCATTTCCTTATTTCTTTCAGATCTCTTCCAGCAAAATCAAACATGAGTTTTTCCTTTGTTGTTTGAGGCATAGATCCGAGTTCCCAATGCCCCATATCATTATTTTCCATATCTGGGTCCTTCTCATATAGGATCAATGAAGTCATTCTCAGTTGATACCCCAAATAACTTTTCCTTGTCATAGGAACAATCGTAGTTTTCCCATCATCAAGAATTAAGAGAATGTCTCGGTCCACCATTGGTATGGCTTGTGTTGCAACCAGAAATTATCGCCCCAACACCATAGAATAATCATCCATGTCAATGAATCTTAAGTCCATATTTCCAAACCATGACCCTACTCTCACATGTGTGCCTTTCATGACACCAGTCACTGCTTTCATTCCCGAATTGACTTCCTTGAAAGCACTCAACTCTTTCTTCATGCTAGCCTTCTTCTTTCTAAGAGATGAAGTTGCCTTTCGACTTAGGAAGCTATCAGTACCTCTCGTGTCTATCAAAGTAGGGAACTTCTTTCCATGCACGGTTGTAGAAACAAATCTCAAGTCAAAGGAACTTTCATCATTATTCATTCTTCTCATCTTGCGCCTTATATCTGCAATATTCTTCAACATTTCTTCTTCCAACATGTCTTTCAAACTAGGCTTCGACCTAACAGTACTTTTCACATATTTCTTCTCATGAGACCCCATAGAACAATCTGATCCTGAGTCTTCTTGAATTGGTTCAAGATCCTTCCTTTTCGAATTCTTCCTAAGTGCCCCAATCTGACATAGATTGACTCCTTCCAATCGAAGTGCACAAATCATCATAGTGTGGTCTTCTTCTTTTCCAAGTGTGCCATCATATGCATTTTCTTTCTTCAAACCAATAGGTTTTGGATCAAGGAAGTCCCTCTTGATCTCATCTTCAATGCTCTTGACTTTAGCCTGCAACGTGGTGCTTCTTTCCTTCAAGTAATCTCTTTTAATAAAGAGTTCTTGAAGTCTTTGTTCACCTTGTTGTATCTCCATGTCAATCTTCTTAATTTCAGAAATTTGTCCAGATATTCCATCCAAATATTTCGGCATCTCCATCAACCCATCTCCAATGTGTTCCAAGTGTTCAGACACTTGCACAAGAGTCTTTTGATATTGCTGCCTTGTATCCTTCCAACAGTATATCATGTTCTCAAGTCCAACTTGAGCCTTCAAACTTTCTTTCTTCATCATTTAAGCTTCTACCATGACTTTAGTCATACCTTTGCTCAACTCTATGGTACCAAACTCCAATACTTGCTGCAACCCTGCATCAATATCCATGTTTGTTGAATCAAGCTTCAACTTCAACCTGTGAGTTGTCTCTGCTTGCTTTAGTACAAAGCCCCCAAAGAATGGTAGCTCTGATACCACTTTTCACACCCCTATACCTTGGTAGTCTTTCAACCACACTATAGACAGGTGCGGCAACACTGTACTTTTTCTTTTCGTAATTCTCAAGTATGTGAACTACGCCTTACACAACACTTTTTTATTTAAATTTTCAAAGTTTTATTATGCAGAATTAAAATAGCATAAACATCAATATAAAATCCACATGAATCCCATAACATTCAAGGGAGGAGCAACTCCCTGATTATAAGTCTGCCCTGTATTATGTTTCATAAAAGTATATAGAATACAATATAATCAAGAAAAATCCCTTTTTCTCCTTGGAAAGGAAAGTTTACCTTTTTTCCAAGCTTAAAAATTCTTGAAAATAATTAAACTAGCCAAAACAATCATTTACAACATTCAATTCAACCTTTGGAAATTTCTACACAATCCTACCCAACTACCTTACTTCCAGGTCACTTGGGTCACTCGAGTCACTTGGGTCACTCGGGTCACTTGCTGCCTATGAGTTCAGACTTCTCCTTGAGCACACCTTGTGTCCAAATCACTTCCCAATAGTATGGTTATCTCTGGCTCGTCAATACGCACTTGCTGCACTTTGTAGCATCAAAATCTGATCTTCGGTCGCTTCAGAACGCCTTCTGAACTGAAGTTTAGGCCGGTGCAGATGCCCTGCCTGACCCGACCTACAATGTGGACGCCCTGCGGTACTTTTCCGCATGCGACGCTACACTTTCCGCCTGAATCATCTCCCACCTCTGTGTTTTCATTCACGACTACACCGCGACACCCTCAGCTACCACTTGTCATGCCCCTATACCTTGGCAGTCTTTCAACCACGCTATAGACAGGTGCGACACCACCATACTTTTTCTTTCCGTAATAATCAAGTATGTGAACTACGCCTTACACAACACCTTTTTATTTAAACTATAAAAGTGTTATTATGTGGAATTAAAATATCATAAACATCAATATCGAATCCACGAATCATCCAAGAGTTCCAAAGTGAATTCAAGGAGCATTCGAGCAAAGAAGAGCCGAGGAATCCACCAATGTACCAAGAGAGGGAAGGAGGGTTTGAATTCATCTATAAAATTCCACCAAGAGATGAATCAAGGGAGAGCACTTTGTTATGCTAGCCAAATTTCTTCAATCAATCCAACAATGTGTGATCTAAATCAGAAGTAGAGAGGGGATTAAGTTGTTGGCCATCCAACAACTCCAATCCTTTGGAGTAGAGAGACGGACCTTGCACCAAGGCAGCGCAGAGGTAAAAACATCCTTGCATCGGGTCTTAGAACTCCCTAGTTCTAAGGGCCCCTTGGCAAGTGTGTAAACATTCTATATTTTATTCCTAATAGCACACAATAAGAGGGGACATAGACACCACCGTTGGTATTATTGTGTTGTTTGACTCTATATGATCTTTCGTGTTATTTTTTAGTTTAGTTTTGTTTTCTCTCTACATATGCATACTATATCATTATCTAGTGTGTTTTGTTTTACGGCATGTTCACTAATCTGCTAACTCTTTTGTTTATTTGTCTATGACTAGAAACTTAAGAGGAAATAACCACTCCTCTTAAGCAAGTGTGGATTGGTACACTCGTACACCAAATCCACCAACAAACCCATCACAATGAAAATTTAAAAAACAATTATCAAATTGACATATAGTGGACGCGGATTTGATCCATTGTAACGAAAACTTAAAAATCAACTATCAAAATGGCATATAGTAGGGTCAAGTTACTAGTCAAACATCGACACAACCCCTAAAACAAAAAATCAAATAATAAAATAAAATAAAATCATAATTGTTGGCTCGAAACATCGACTAAATTTTTTCACTATGATGGATATAGAAATGGCATACCAAAATTGCTCTATCCGTAGGAGCCTTAACTCCACGGAAAAATAAGAAGAAGAGAAAAAACTAAAATAAAAATAAAACATTAATGAAAATTTTAAAGTTATAAATGACCAAAAAAAAATTAAAAATTGAAAAAAAATATATTTATAAAAAATTATTAAAAAACAATAAAAAAAACAAAAATAGAGAATCAAACATAATTTTTCCGAAAATAACCCAAAAAATTCAATGAAACATTAAAAAATAAATAAATAATACACCACAAAAGTTTAAAATATATTTTAATTTTTTTAAAATAAAATAAAATATAACATGGTTATTAAAAAAAAAATTAAATTAAATAAAACATATATATGAAAAAAAAAACTAAAAAAAAATTAAAAATTTTGAAGAAGAAAACATTAAAAAATATTAAATTATATATATATATATATATATATATATATATATATATATATATATATATATATATATATATATATATATATATAAATGAATAATTTTTGTAAACACTAAAAAAAAGAAAAAATAAAGAAAATAAAATGTTGGCGGGTGGCAAGAGTAGCGACGCTACCCGTATAGCCCGCTAGAAGCCTTTTGGCCCTGCAGTCAGGGCCATCGTCTAATTTTAGGAATCACCAACTACCCCGACTGTGATGCCAAAGGGCCCCCAACGGGCGGCGGGAGTGGCGCCGCTACTCCTGTTATCTTTTGATGGCTCTTTGGTGCTACGATCGTGGCACCTACCAGATTTTGAATATTTGCTAGCTTTTTCTGTTATTATTTTCATTTTTTTAATGGTTTTATATATATATATATATATATATATATATATATATATGAGACATTATATTTTCTTTTCTAGTATTTCTTTTAATGTTTTTTATTTTTTCAATAATTTTAATATCTTATTAAAAATTTTCAATTTATATTTAAAAAAAAAATTCATTATTTAAATATTTTTAAAAGAAATATAATAATGGTTTTTCAAACCCTTTTTTATTTTTTCAATTTTTTTTTTTGGTTTTTTTAATTAGGTTTCTTTTTATTTACTAATTTGTTTATTTTTAAAGGTTAATTGCTTTTCTTTTCTTTTTTCTTTAAATGATGTTTCTTTCTTTTTACTAATTTGCTTATTTTTAAAAGTTAATGGTTTATTTTTAATGTTTTTAAAATTTCCTTTTAATTTTTTTCATGTTTTTAAAATTTCCTTTTAATTTTTTTTTGGGATTGTTTTATTATATTTTATTTTAAACAAATTTCTTTATTTTTTTATTTTGATTTTTATGTTAAAATTGCTTTTATTTTTGTTACTTTGATTTTTATGTTAAAGCCATTTTACATTTTATTTTATTTTTGCTAATTTTTTTTTATATTTTATGCATGTCATTATTTTTGGGGAAAAAACAATTCATATATTATTATTTTTTAACATAAATTTCATAAACGTGTCTTCAAATTTGCTATTTTTTTTGCAATTTTTCTATTTATTTTTTTATAAATTTTTTTTATTTGATATGCCATTTTTAGCGAAAAGATACAAAAATGTGTATTTTTTATTATATCTATATACAAAATATATATGTTTTGTTAGCGGTTTAAAACTATTATTAGTTTAGTCAAAATTATTTTATGTGTATTGAAGTATTAATTAACGATATATAAATATATATATATAACCATAACTTTAAAATATTGATTTTATTATTATTTTTTAACTTTGCCAAAAAAATTGAAAATTTCATTACAAAAAAATATTGCAAAAAAAAAAAAATGAAAAATACAAACGTGAAAAACAAATATCACAGGAAGAAAACAAAAAATAAGAAGAAGAATGCAACTTGAAAATGGGTTAAATAACTAAATTTTTTTAAAAAATGTGCATGCATAAGATATGTGAAATTTAAAGTGTCAAAAATATACCCCAAAAAAGGTTGATGCTACATCAACACTTTCAAAATCGGTATGAAAATCACCAACATTTTAAAGCTTTTATCCATACTTTATACATAAAAAATTTAAAATGTAAAAAAAAAAACCCTCCAAAAAAAGGAGTTGATGCTACATCAACACTTTCCAAATTTGGTTTTAAAATCACTATCATTTAAAAAAAAAAAATCCATACTTAAAACATAATAAAATTTGAAGTGTCAAAAATATGCTCTAAAATAAATAAAAAAGGACTATTTTGAATCAACACTTTTCAAAATTAAATGACTTTTTGCAACCTCAAAAAAAATCAGAACTCGGTACGGTTCCCATTTGATTGGTATCTGTGTTGTTTACCAATTGTAGTATCATCAAAGCTTCTCCTCTTCTTGAATTCTCTTAGTTTTCTACTCTTCTCTCTGCCTTCACAACAAAATGACCTTTCTTCCCTGGGAGCCTCTTGACCTCCGCTTTTTCCCTATTCCCTCTATTAGTCATCATTATTTTTCATTATCCATAGATGAATAAAGATTTGTTCTAGATTTCTGAAAACAACCTTCCTTGAAAATTGTGAGTTTTAGAAATCTCACTGCCTTCATTATCCTTATGGAAAATTTTCCACTATTTCATCATCTTGTCATTCCATGGTCACTCTATCACTCCTACAAACTCCTTATGGGCTTTTACCTATCATTTTTAGCCTCCTTCCCTACCTACAACTTCATTGGCCTATTTTTCCCCTGCCCATAAACCCCACTTTCCCTCTAGGGTTTCCTATAAGCCTATTCATTCCCATGTTCCCCAAGGTCCTCAAGCATTGATGGTCTCAAAACTATCTCTGTAGGCTCTTTAGATAAATCAAGTACATTGAATATTGGATCTTCAATACATCACTTTGACAAATACTCTGTCTTTCACTTGAAGCCTCCAAGCCAATTTTCAATCAAGGTCAGGTCAAAGAACCATCCCACTAGGTCAATTAGGGTTTCATATGTTCCAAGCTCATCATTGGTGTTTCAGACACTGTTTTTCTTTGTTAGAATCTGGTTCAGAGGTATTGGAATGTTGAGACATGGTTACTCAAGAAAAACCTAAAAAGTTTTCAAAGAAAACTACCTTATCAAGTTCAAGCTCTGCAAGAGGTAAATGTAAACTTTGACACTTCTGCAGGAGTGTTAAAAGGTCTATCAGCAGAAAGTACTGGTAAGGTAGGTGGTCTACTCCTGAATGAAGACAACCTGCAGCAAGGAAGAGAGACAACACTTTTTCTTGTAGATAATTAGGGTTTTTAAGATTGATGGTCCAAATAGAGTGTTAGACAATGATCAATTGACGAAAGGAAATGACATGAAGGTACACAAGGCCAAACATGAAGAAAATTTTATCAGAGATTGTTGATGAGATTTAGAAAAAGGTGAGGTGAACTGAACAGAAATGAATGAACTTGAAAGGGCTATAGATAACTTAGAAGACAACACTGATGATTGTCTTAAAGCACTCCACACGCCTAAGGTTTTCGAAAAGTGACTAGAGAAGGTGAAATGTTGATGTTAAACCCCATGGTGAAAGCAAAGGAAGGATTCTGAAGTTATCATTGTGTGATCAGATCCCAAACTTTTCAAAATGAGTTTGTCTTGCCTAAATGATCAAAAGATGATGTTGAGCTCCAAGGTGGAAGCAAAAGAAGATTTTGAGGCTACTGTTGTGTCAAAATAAATCTGTCAAATATTCAGGATCAAAAGGAAAACAAACATCATAACTCCAACAAACTGTCAGCCAAGGTGAAAGGGATAAGTTGAGTACTGTAATGGAAACCATAGAAATTTTTGAAGATGCCATCATGTGTAATCCAGATCCTAAAGTTGCCAAGTTGAACTTTTCATGCCTCATGGAGCAAAAAAGTAGGGTCAAACTCATCCTTTCAGCCACCTGCATGCAAAAATTGTGAAAAGGAGTAAAAGAAAAGCCAAGTTATTGTTTTCTGTCACCTACAAGCAATAAGTCAAAGAATGTTAGTGAAAGAGATAAACAGGCTTAAAACATTAGGAAAGCGGATTTGCAAAGTCAAATCTAATTCTCAAGCCTATAAAAAGTCATTTTTCACTTCAAACAAATCATTGTTGCCTTGAAAAAGAGTTAGAAGCATTCAAGGAGAGAAGTTTTTTAGTTTTCAAGTCGAATTTGGGCAAATTCTTCTGGCGTTACGTGCTCAGACTGGCGTTGCGCCCCTAGAAACTAGCGCTGCGGGTTTGACAGTTTCTCCCCGTGTATTTTACACTATCATTGCATGCCTAGAACTGAGCGTTGCGCGCCTAGCAGAGCGTTGCGCTCTTGCCCGAAAACTACCCGGTGAAGAAAAACTTGAGCAATGCGCACCTGGTATTGAGCGCTGCACTCTTGCCCGACAGCTACCCGGTGAAGAAAAAATTGAGCACTGCACGCCTGGGATTGAGCGCTGCACCCTTGGCCAGGAGGGCTTTCCAAGTAAAACCACCACTCAATCTACCTTAAATTTCTTTCAAGCTTCCTCCAAGCTCCTATAAGGCACTAACGAATGGTAAGTGGATGCCCTAAGCCCATATTAAAGAATTTTTGATGATTTGTGATTAAAATAAATTGAAATCCTAAATCACACCCTAAGACTTAAACTTGACATCATTGATTACCATTACTTTCATCTTCTTATAAAGACAATCAGTGATAAATAGAGGGGTTGCACTATTTGAAGGTTGTTCATTCACCTAAGTTGTCCCTACACCCATTCCATTCATTCAATCAGTCCCTCCACTTGCAAAGGCTAACATTCCATTGCCCTCCTTCATCTCAAATTGACATCAGCCCAAAAGTGTTTCAAAACAGAGTTTAAGAAAATGTCAGCAGAGGGTTATCATTGAATTGTCAGTGTCTCACTCATTCTCATACACTTTTACCCTCATTCACTCATCTCACTCACTTGCAAAGCTTTCTTTTTTATCACCATCTCTTCATTCAATTTCCATTTATAGTCCTAGGGTTTTCTCAAGGCATGGTTTACAATGTCATAAAACAGTGGTAATGGAGGAGAGGCTCAAATGCCAAGGAGGCATGAGCACAAAGGTGGAAAGATAAAAATATTTGAACCCCACAACACAAGGGAGCTAATGGCATCTCCCCTTACTGTTTCATATTTCAAGCATGTAAGATTCTTTGATTTTTGTGAGAAGGTACAATAGGTACAAAACCACCCTGAGCTAACCAGACTTTTCATCATTAACTTGCATGAAAAACAAGTTAACCTTGCAGGGGTCACCTTTGAGTTGTCTTCAGATGCTATTACCAATGACACAGGCATACCAAGAGTAGGGGAGAAATGGTTCAAGTGGGCCAATATAGACATGAGCTACTTTGAACCCTACCTAAAGCCTAAATACAAAGACCACAACAAATAAATTTTTCCTTTCTCACATTTTCCTGAGAGATATGCACCTATGATGAGAATAATTATGAAGTATTTTACATGTGAAGAAATATTTTCCTGCATTTACTCCTATCACATCAGGCTGCTCATGCACTTTACTACGGTGAGGATGCTACACCTACCCTATTACCTCTATAGAAGAATTGACAAAATTTCCTATATTATACAAAAGAGAGACGATCCTCATCAGATGCAAAGCCTCTTCCATCACTCTCTTATCAAAATGGTTGTTATGCATCAATTGTAGCAGAAGGGCATTCCATGGGAGACCTTCATTTCCAATCCACAAGGCCAATAACAGCAATATGTCCCTTCATCTTCTCATCCTCCCATTCCTCCTTCACCATCACACTCCACTACACATCCATCACCATCTACTCACATTCCTTCACCTCAGGATAATCCTCCTTCATCACCTTCTCACAATCCCTCACCATATTCTCATGGTACTAGTGCATCAAAAGGTGAAGAAAGAAATGAGGAAGAAAACAGTGAGGCAAATTTCAGTGAGGCAGATGCAAATGAAGAAGAAAGAAGTAAGGAAGAAAGCAATGAGAAATAAATTAGTGAAGAAAAGAGTAGTGAGGGCAATGAGGTAGAAAGTAGTGAGGATGATGTCAGTGGGTCAAAGAGCCATGAGAGCGATGTTGATACCAATGCAGATAGTAGTCATGATGGCAGCAATAATGGTAGTGAAACAAGTGGCACAGAGATGGTGAAAATTGAACCTCTTCCTTTGACCTACTAGAAGGGAAATAGGCATGTATTTTCTTACCTTAAGAGGAAAAGTTCAATGCCTTCTACATCAACCAATCAGTTTGATAAAGGTAAGGAAAAGGTCATTGATGAAGAGGAATAAGACAAGCATGAGACTGAAAAATAATTTCAACTTATTCACCTTGACAGTGATGATGAAAATGAGCATAGGATCACTAACATCCTGCTTAAAAGAAAATATGATCAGATTAAAGATCTGAAAACCAATCTAGGTAGGGCTAAGAATGTAAACCACTATTTTAAGGTTGAAAATAAGAAACTAGAGGCACAGAATTCTATCTATGAGTTCAAAGCTATCAGAGCTCGGAAAGAGGCTACAAAAGCCAAGGAAAAGCTAGATGAGGTCTTGGGCGCTCATGACGACACTGAAGAAGAGGAAGAGGCCAAAGAAAATTGGCTTGAAGAAGGCCTTAGCTAAGGAGAGAGAGCAAGAGAAAACATTGGCAGAGCAGCTCACCCCAATTGAGATGCTTTCCATTGAAATAGATAATGATAGAGAACCTTGGCTAGAGAGGGAAAATGTTCACTTAGAGGGTCAATTGGAGAAGACCAAGAAATACCTTGACCTCCAAAAAAAGATGGCAAGGCATTATGCCTTAAGAAAGAAAATTGCAAGGGCCAAGATCAAAAGAGTCCTTGCAAAGATTCAATCCCTAAAGGAGGGAAAAGACAAATAAAAACTTGAAATTCTTGTTGATGCATCCCTACAAGCATCCCAAACATGATCAGCAAGACAATTTCAAGTTTTGGCACATTTTTGAAGATTTTGAATTTTTGACTATTTTGAAGGGTCAAGCGCGCAACGCCACTGGCGCTGCGCTCTTTTTTGGGGCACCCATTGGAGGAAAAATTTTAATTTTTGTGTTCCTTAGGCCAAGGAAATCACCCTCACAAAATTTCATCTTATTTGGAGCAGAACTAGTACCCCAAAAGTGCCAAAAACATTCAAAAAATCAACTTTCTGCTCTATTTTCAGAGTTGGTGCTACACCCTAAGAAGTCTTTAGAGAATGTGTTTTTTAATAGTAAATGGGAACCCAATTGAAAACTAAAGGTATATTTGGAACGTATATAGGACAGGATTTTCAATGAGCTATCATGGAGCTCATTTGGACACCGAGAAGGCCTCCAAATCTCAGCTGCAAAAAGACCAATTTTTCCTATTTTGGCACTGTGCCCTTGGCCTTGGCATTGCGCCCTTGCTAGAAAGTAAAAAAAAAAACACTTGGATTTAATTAAAAATACATTTTTAGGGTTTTTTAGGAAAATCACTCTAGATTTAGTTGAGGAGTTATGTTAGCATTTATTTTTGCATTTATTAAGTTAGATATTTGTGCGTTGGGCCTTGCATGGTCTCATAGGACAAAAATGGAATTTATGATGTAATTAATGACATTTTTCAACCCTAGCTAGGTTTTTTATCCCTCTTTGCAAGTTAAATACTGCATGGAGGCCTCATTTTAGTTGTTGGTTGATTGTTGAGCTGAGCATAGACTCTGAGTTTTCATGAAGTTTGGCTTTGGAGCCTTGTAAATCTCTTGGACTGAATATCAATGGAACCAGCACATTCCTAGGATTCATGAGCATTGTTAGATGGTGATGTTATTCCACTCTTTTCAATTTTTTCCTTTTTTTACATTATGTTCATGGTTTCTCTGATAGTAGGACAGAAATTTTAGAGTTAGATATGTTATTTTGGCACCCTACTTCCATCTGCATCCTTTATCTCTATGTTTTCTTCCTTGAAGTTTAATTAAAGAATCCTTAAATGGTCTTTAGTTTCACTAAAATGTTATTTTAAAGGTTCTCTTTGTCTTAAAGTAATATTTATATAATTCTTAACTTCTCTCTAGGATTATTTGATTATTGTTTTGAGGTTTGTCTAGTGAAGTCTAGTTGAAGAATTCGTAACTTCTCTTCAGTTTTACTATGCTATCATCCTAAAATATTTTCTTGTTCTAGTATGTTGAAGGATCCTTGATTGCCCTTTAAACCTACTGCATTCACAACTTCATGCTTTTCTTGTTCTAGTATGTTGAATGATCCTTAATTCCCCTTTAAGTCTACTGCATTGACAACTTCATGTTCATTTCCCACTCACTAAACTTATTTAGATCCATTTGGTTTTGTTAACTTGCCCTATGAAACACCCTTGACCTATTGGTGTACTTTTCAAGACCTTTTGTAAACTCCATAGCCCAATGGTTTGAATCTCTCTCCCTCTATCTGTTTCACTTTAAAACCTACCCAACCAAACAAACAAATAGACAAACCCTAATCACTATAACTAGCCTAAAATCAAAACCCTAAAATCAATCAAGTTATATATTTCACACAAACATAGAGAGAGCCCTCTCTAACTCCAGGAAGGCTAGGTCTTAGGGCTCCAAAGATTGGTTTGATGTTACCCTTGTTCAATTTGGTCTTGCTAATCTGACAAATTACAGAGACCTAACATAATGACGACTCCACTGGGGATTCTGGGTCAATAACATCCTAAGAACTTCTTAAAACCTCAGAAAACCCCTATCAATAGTATCTAGTTGACTCGCCACCTAACATAATGGCGACTCCACTGGCAAACACTCATTGAAAAGATTAGTGTTACATAAAGAACTCAGAAAACCCAAAAACATCCTTAGATTGGTATTCAGTTGTTGATGGTGGGCAACAAGTACATCCTTAAAACATCCACCTGGTGACTCCACTGGTCTTCAGTAGCCCTGTTGACCCCACTATTTCTCACAGACTCCCTTGGAAATATATCAATCAGTCATAACAGTGCCAAACCCAGTTTCATCATGTGTGAACTTAGTATCCTTAAAGATAGGTCTATTTTTCAAAACTCTCATAAGCTTTCAACCTCTCTATATTTTGGGTCTGAAATGTGGCTTCACAAAGAATCAGCACCAGATCTCACCCTGACCCAAACACTCCTACCATAGTTGATGACCCAGAAATAATCTTGCGGAAAAATTCTAGGACAGAAGATTCAACTATTGTTAGACCCATTCACAAAGCAAGTTCTGTCCTTGAAAACCTCACAGCCTTGCAAGATCCCCAATTTGACTTACACCATAGGAAAAAACTATTCAGAACTAAGTCTCAAAGTGGGATAGACCAGACAAACCTTGAGCCTACAGATTTGCAGCAGAGTCCTAGTGGAGAAGCCTCTCCTTCCACTCCTCCTGATTTTGAGCTTCTCCATAACTTTGGCTCTTTTCATTCCAAATCTGCTCAATCTCAGCTAGTTAGTCCAAGTACATCTACCACTCCTATTCATACATCCACTGTGCAAACCACTCCATTTCATCCTCCACCTCCTTTCACAAACCCCCCTCTTACAAACCCTCCTTGGGTTCCTTTACCTCCAATCATGGCAGCATGGTTTTCCCCTTTGGTACTACCCCAACCTTTACTGCCTATGCCTCAAGACTACCAATCTAAAATCCCTCACTTTACTGGAGCTGACTCTACCACTGCCTAACAGCATGTAGATAGGATGAATGATGCATTTGATTACCAAGAGATAGAAGAGGAGACCATAAAAATGAGAATGTTTGCCCAAATCTTAGGAGGAGAAGCAAAGAAATGTTTCAAAAAATTAACTCCTAACAGCATTCATGACCTCCCTTCCCTCTATCAAACATTGATAAACAAGTGGGAGACTAAGAAAAATCCTCTTCAAATTCTATCAGAGTATGATAACCTTAAGAGGAATGTTGGGGAAAGTGTCTAAGACTACTGCACTAGGTTCAATAGTATTTACAATGCACTCCTACCTCACATGAAACCCTCACAAGGCCTAGCCTTAGTGAAATTTCCAGAATGATTTGATCCATACATGTGTTATCAATTAAGAGAAAGAGATCCCCTAACCTTAGAGGACATGCAAAGAGGAGCAATAAGTGTAGAAGCCAACCTAAATGCTAGAAGGGCTAGATTAAGGGCAGAGAAGAAGGTTACATACAAAGAGGAAACCATGGCCTCCACATCTGATGCTAAATTTGAAAATCTAGTTAGGGTAATGGAAAGGATGATGGAGAGAATCAACTTGAATGAAATATCACCCCCTAGGGAAAATCAATAAAATCCTCAAAACATAAATAGAAACCAAAACTTCGAAAGAGACCCTCCTCAAAAAATACAAAGAGACAATGACCAACAAATCAGACCTCCTTTCCAAGAAAATTATGTAGATGAAGAGGAAAGAGAGACTGAAGAGAAGGATGAAAACCTTGTAAATCTGATAGGCTCTGATAATGAGGGTGATCTTTTTCTCACAGAAGAAGAACAAGGTCTATTTTCCTCAAACCAAATTGATAGAACATATGAAGATTTTGAAGACTACAAGCTAGGATTTGAAAATGCTATCATAGAGGTTCATAGGAAGTATGAATTTAGAAGTAAGAAAACCCAAGATGCCTCCAAGAAAAACAAACCAGAAATTTTTGCTAGGAAGACCACTGAAAACATTCTCAAAAAGATAGCAGAAAACGCCAACATAAGGGCTAAAACTCCTAAATAAAACAAAGACAAAACTAGCCAGCATAATGGTGACTCAAGCTACCCTAGTACATGAACTAGTGGCCCTGAAAAAATTGCTTTACGTGACATTCCTAATAAAAAACAGAAAAACAAAGTTGTTGAAAATACCATGTATGATAAGAATGATGTAAATATGCCAAAAACACCAGCACCATTTAGTTTTGAGAGTGAAATTTCCAAGATCAAAATAGCCATACCTCTTACTAAACTAGTTACTTAAGATGTATATAGGTCCCAAGTTTTGAAAGACTGAACATAGGAAATGACACTGATACTCTAAATCTAACTAATGAAAAACCAAAGTTGTTGTTTGGACTTGAGGTAGAGGGAAAATATCAAGAAGGAGTTGTCCCTCCATTCTATGTCAATTTGAACATTCATGACAAAATATTGCACAATGATATGCTAGACTTCAATGCTTCACATAACCTCATGCCAAAGGTAGTGATGGAGAGATTAGGCCTCGAAATAACCAAACCCTACAAAGACTTATACTCTTTTGATTCAAGTAGAGTTAAATGGTTGGGCTTGATCAAATATTTTTGTGTCAATCTGGCACAAATAACAGCTAAAAGCCTAGTTATGGACATTGTAAGTGGGCTGACATTCCCCAGAAGTATGGCATGATTTTATCTAGATCATGGGAAGCCCAAACTCCAAGGAAACCTCCAAATGGACATGACATACGATACCATTCCATTCTTTAACCAAACAAGAAGACCCTACAGAGAATATCACATGAAAAACATGGTAAGCAGCCAAGATAGGCAAAACAACACCCCTATCTATTCTATCCATTCAGACCTTGACACATTTATCTTGTATAATGAAGATGAAATTAATGAAGAATTAAATGAAAAGGAGCAAGAGTTAGGCCTATCAGAATAGTCAAACCAAACACAAAATGAAGAACCTAACACTCAAAACCCTTGCAGCCATGAACAATAGCATAATGGTGAATCTGAACTTGAAACAATTTGGAACATGAGATTTTATGTCTCTTGTGGAAAAGTTGGTTCAAGAGCAGGTGTTTGGATGCATAACACCAATGAAGGCCACTCCTACAAACTAGATTTTTAATGCACAAACAATATTGCAGAGTATGAGGCTCTTCTCCTAGGATTACACTTCCTGAAAGACATAGGAGCTAAGAAGATTTGTGTTCAAGGAGATTCCGAGCTAATCATTAGGCAAATCAAAGGAGAATATTCAGCCAAGAATCCTAGGCTAAGAGAATATAGGAATGCTACCTTAGACCTCCTAAAGACATTTGAAAAATATAAACTTACATCTGTCCCAAGGACTCAAAACAACCTTGCAAATGAACTAGCCTTCGCTACCAGCACTTGCCAATTACCTCATGCAAATTAAAAATACATAGTGAAGGTCAAGTGCAGACCATCAGTCCCTAATAACATAGATTATTGGCAAGCATTTGAAAATGAAAAATAGATTGAAGACTTCTTGCAGCCCAAAAACAAGTTTGAAATGTCGAAGTTAGACTTAAACCATCAAAAGGACTATTTTGCTGAAGCACAAACACACAAAATAGAGCTGCCTTGTACTACAGATATAAATCTGCTAGAACACCCTCTTGAGGCAGAATTGTTTGAAGGTTTAGATCAAAAATACCTTGAGGTATTGCAATGAAAAGATAACTCATTACCAAGAGGTATTGCCCCCTTAAAAGAGTTGTTTGATTTCAATGATGTTGCTAGGAAGCCAAAAATGGAATCCACCGAGACTTATGTAGAAGAATGCAACATAGGTAGTGTAGAAGAACATAAAATTATAAAGGTGTCCAAAACTCTGCCACCTCACATAAAACAGAAATATATTGATCTACTCAAAGGATTTAAAGATGTGTTTGCATGGGGTTATGAGGACTTTAAGTCCTATGATACCAACATCATTCAGCATAAGATTTCTCTCAAAGAAAACTAAAAACCATTCAAGCAGAAATTGAGAAGAATGAACCCTATCTTAGTGCCTCTAGTTGAGAAGGAAATAAAGATTATGTATGATGTTGAAATCATAGTCCCACTCAGGTGCTCAGAATGGGTTTCAAACCTTGTGTCAGTAAGAAAGAAAACATGGTAGATTAGGCTATGCATAGACTTTAGAAAATTAAACAAAGCCTCCCTGAAAGAAAACTACCCTTTACCAAAGATGCATAATATACTACAAGGGGTGGTAGGTTCCAAAAGACTATCATTGCTTGATGGTTTTTCAGGTTACAATCAGGTGCTAGTACTTCCAAGTGATCACCACAAAATTGCCTTCACTACACCTTGGGGCACCTTCATGTATGTCAAAATTCCTTTTTGGGTTAATGAATGCGGGGGCTACTTTTCAAAGAGCCATGGATATTTCCTTTTCTGAAGACATAGGTTACTTCATTGTGATATACCTTGATGAAATCATTGTCTATTCTAAAACTGATGAAGAACACCTAGTTCACCTAAGAAAGGTCTTTGAAAAGTGTAGGAAGTATGGTCTATCTTTGAATCCTAAGAAAACTATGTTTGGTCTTCAAGAAGGAAAGCTCTTAGGCCACATCATATCTGAAGAAGAGATTAAGATAGACCAAAAAAGGATTGAGGGGATATTGCAGATCAACCACCCTGGAAACATTAAAGAGATGGAACATTTCATTGGAAAGATCAACTTCCTAATAAGGTTCATACCAAACCTTGTAGAACTCCTAAGAAACATTACAAACATGCTGAAAATAGAAATAGGAGTCAAGTGGACCATAGAAGCCAAACAATCCTTTGAACTGGTAAAACAAGCACTTACCCAAACACCAGTTCTAATTAGCCCTGACTTTACCAAGGATTTCTTCATCTTCTCATTTGCATCAGAACACACTATTGCTGGAGTATTGCTACAAAAGAACATGATGGGACAATAAAAACCCATAGCTTTCTTCAGCAAGGCATTGAGAGATGCACCTCTGAAATATAACATCATGGAAAAACATGCCTTTTCCTTAATCAAAGCCTTAAAATATTTCAGATTTTACATATTTCACTCACATGTCATTGCCTTTGTTCCACACACAGTTGTCAAGGACATACTGAATCAAGATCCCAATGGTAAAATGGGTAAGTGGATTGATGTCATATAAGAATATGATTTAGAAATCAGACCCACTAAACTGATCAAAGGAGAAGGACTTGCCAAACTCATGGTTGAAGCAAACTTTCAAGCACTAGACATAAACATGATACATTCCTTGGATGAACCAGAGGAACTGGTGACTCCGCCCATTGAAGAAGAATTTTTTAACTCACTCTGGTATGTTGATATATTGTATGTGCTTTTTAATCTAAATGCTCCTCCTGCTTTGTCCAAAACCAAAGCTAGATTCTTGAAACTAAAGGCTATAAATTTCTGCATTCTAGATAGAGCTTTGTATTGGAAAAATTCTATTGGTATCTTGCTTAAATGTTTGCTTGAAGATGATGTAGATAGAATCATGCATGAGTTTCATGAAGGAGAATGTGGAGGTCATCTCTATTGGAATACCACTGCCAAAAAAATACTTAGAGCTGGTTTCTATTGGCCCACTCTTCTCCCTGATATCCACAAGTTAGTAGTAACTTTCCATAAATGCCAAATCTTTGATGGAAAGAGAAAACTATTGTCTTTTCTTGTGCATCCTATCAGTGTTGAAACTCCTTTTCAACAATGGGGTTTAGATTTCATTGGCGAAATCCACACTGCCTCATCTACCCAACACAAGTGGATTCTCACTGCCACTGACTATTTCACCAAATGGATAGAAGCCATCCCTTCAAGGAATGCCATTGACTTAGTAATCATAAAATTCCTTGAAACCAACATCTTGTCCAGATTTGGTTGTCCTAAAAAGATCATCACCAATAATGCTGCTACATTTAAGTCCAAGAGAATGGTGGAATTTTTCTACAAGTATCACATCACACTAGGGCATTCTACAGCTTATTACCCTCAAGGTAATGGGCTAACTGAGTCCTTTAAAAAAAATTTGGTGAACATCATCAAGAAGTTTTTGGAAGAGAACAAAAATTCGTGGCATAGAAAATTGGTGCATGCACTATGGGCTGACAGATTAACAAGCAAAAAACCAATTAACATGTCTCCCTATCAACTAGTGTATGGCATGGATGCATTTTTTCCAACATCCTTGGGAGTTCCAGTGATTAAGCTCCTCCAAGAGGTACAATCAGAGGAGAATGACATACAAAGGAGGCTGAACCAAACCATTCATTTGCAGTAGTCAAGGGAAGAAGTTTACAACGGAACACAAGTAGTGCAAGAGAACATCAAGAATATCTTTGACAGAAGGACCAAGGAAAATGATTTCCAGATTAGAGACAAGGTGATGAAATGGGATTCAAGGAGAGAGGACAAAGGCAAGCATGGAAAATTTGAAAATATATGGAAGGGTCCATACATCATCCATTTAGTTAGAGGTAACAATGCATTCTTCCTACAAGAGCTAGATGGAACAGAGTTATTTGGAGGTCCTGTCAATGGAAGGATGCTCAAGCATTACTTTTGTTAAAAGTTCCTAGTTTGAAGCTTCATTCATTGTACATAACATTTCTTGATGAAATATCAGAAAAATAAAAACACAAAAACAAAGAAAAGAAAAAAAAAAGAGAGGTAGGAAAAAAGAAGAGGTATAGCCCCATACCAAAAAAGAGTATTTTTGAAAGTGTGCAAGTCTAAATGCCACTACTTGAGAAATAAAGTCTTGTTCAGTCACCTAAACTAATCATGATTGAACATGTTTTAAGTTCTTGATGATAGGTTAGTGAAAGAATATTTTCCAAACCATGTAAACTTGGCTTATCAGTAAATTAGATTAGGAAAATATATTTGATTTCAATGCTCAAATATGAACCAAAGGAGAAAGAGAGGGATAGGTAAAAAATTCTAAATTATTAGCCCTCAAGTTTCTAGTTTCACTTGTACAAAAATAAAGTCTGTGTGCAGCTTGTCCAAAATGCCACAGCCCATGACAAATCAGATTGCTTAACCTTGGTTTGGTCATGTTTTAAATTTTCATGTTGGTAGCTTAGAGAATGAAAATCTGTCAAACTACTTAACCTTGACAGATAAGTAGAGTAGGTAGAGAATAAAGAGTTCATCAGCCTAATATTAGCTCTTGGAAGTGATAAGGGTAGAAGTAGATAGTTTTTTATGCTTTCAAAAGAAAAAATGATGTCAAGGGTTTGCTAATACAAATGCACCCAAGTGAAGAAAAAATGTTAGGCAAAGTATGATGGGTAGGTAGAACTAATATTGAAGCAATAATGCCTTTTCAGATTTTGAGATCATCGATTCAAAAGAACGGGAGTGAATCAACAAGTGAAGAAAAAGAGGTCTGCCAAGTATAAGTAAGGTACTAATCTTCAAAACTCAGAGATCTGAACTCTAAGGTTCTAGACACCTCCTGAAAAGGAGTTGCCCTCCCCAAGTGGAGCCACTCTTAGTCATCAGTATTTTTCACTATTTGTACATGACTAAATATTTGTTCTAGATTTCTGAAAACAAACTTCCTTGAAAATTGTGAGTTTCAGAAATCTCACTGCCTTCATTATCCTTATGGAAAATTTTCCACTATTTCAGCAGCTTGCCATTCCATGGTCACCCTGTCATTCCTACAAACTCCTTATGGGCTTTTACTTGTCATTTTCAGCCTCCTTCCCTGCCTACAACTTCATTGGCTTATTTTTTCCCCTGCCTATAAACCCCACTTTCCCTATAGGGTTTCCTATAAGCCTATTCATTCCCATGTTCCTCAAGGTCCTCAAGCATTGATGGTCTCAAAACTGTCTCTGTAGGCTCTTTAGATAAATCAATTACATTGGATTTTGGATCTTCAATACAACACTTTGACAAATACTTTGTCTTTCACTTGAAGCCTCCAAGCCAATTTTCAGTCAAGGTTAAGTCAAATAACCATCCCACTAGGTCAATTAGGGTTTCATATGTTCCAAGGTAATCATTGGTGTTTTAGACACTATTTTTCTTTGTTAGAATCTGTTTCAGTGGTATTGTAATGTTGAGACATGGTTATTCAAGAAAAACCTAAAAATTTTCCAAAGAAAACTACCTTATCAAATTCAAGGTCTGCAAGAGGTAAATGTAAACTTTGACATTTTTGCAGGAGTGTTAAAAGGTCTATCAGCAGAAAGTACTAGTAGGGTAGGTGGTTTGATCCTGAATGAAGACAACTTGTAGCAAAGAAGAGAGACAACACTTGTTCTTGTAGATAATTAGGGTTTTTAAGCTTGATGGTCCAAGTAGAGTGCCAGACAGTGATCAATTGAAGAAAGGAAATGACATGAAGGTACACTAGGCCAAACATGAAGAAAATTCTATCAGAGATTGTTGATGAGATTTAGAAAAAGGTGAGGTGAACTCAACATAAATGAATGAACTTGAAAGGGCTATAAAGAACTTAGAAGACAACATTGATGATTTTCTTAAAGCACTCCAGATGCCTAAGGTTTCGGAAAAGTGACTAGAGAAGCTGAAATGTTGATGTTAAACCCCATGATGAAAGCAAAGGAAGGATTCTGACGATGTCATTGTGTGATCAGATCCCAAACTTGTCAAAATGATTTTATCTTTAAATTATCAAAATATGATGTTGAGTTCCAAGGTGGAAGCAAAAGAAGATTTTGAGGCTGCTGCTGTGTCAAAATAAATATGTCAAATCTTGAGGATCAAAAGGAAAACAAACTTCATAACTCCAACAAACTGTCACCCAAGGTGAAAGGGATAAGTTGAGTATTGTAATGGAAACCAGAAAAAGTTTTGAAAATGCCATCATGTGTAATCCAAATCCTAAAGTTTCCAAGCTAAACTTTGCATGCCTCAGGGAGAAAAAAAGCAGGGTCAAACTCATCCTTTCAGTCACCTGCATGCAAACAGTATGAAAATGAGTAAAAGAAGAGCCAAGTCAGTGTTTTTTGTCACCTACAAGCAAAAAGTCAAAGAATATCAGTGAAAGAGAGAAAGAGGTTTAAAACATTAGGAAAGAGGGTTTGCAAAGTCAAATCTAATTCTCAAGCCTATAAATAGTCATTTTTCACTTCAAACAAATCAGTGTTTCCTTGCAAAAGAGTTAGAAGCATTCAAAGAGAGAATTTTTTAGTTTTCAAGTCGAATTTGGGAAAATTCTTCTAGCACTGTGTGCTCAGACTGGCGTCGTGCCCCTGGAAATCGGCATTGTGTGTTTGACAGTTTCTCCCCATGTATTTTACACTGGCGCTGCGCACCTAGAACTGAGCGTTACGTTATTGCCCGAAAGCTACCTGGTGAAGAAAAAATTGAGCGCTACGCGCTTGGGATTGAGCACTATGCGCCTAGGATTGAGTTTTGCACCCTCAGCTCAGGCACTATACCCTTGGCCAGGAGGGCTTTCCAAGGAAAACCACTACTCAATTTACCTCAAATTGATTTCAAGCTTCCTCCAAGTTCCTGCAAGACACTAATGAATGGTAAGTGGATGCCCTAAGCCCATCTTCAAGATTTTTTGATGATTTATGATTAAAATAAATTGAAACCCTAAATCACACCCTAAGACTTAAACTTGACATCATTAATTATCATTATTTTCATCTTCTTATAAAGACAATCAATGATAAATAGAGGGGTTGCACTATTTTAAGGTTGTTCATTCACCTAAGTTGTCCCTACACCCATTCCATTCATTCAATCAGTCCCTCCACCTACAAAGGCTGACATTCAATGTCCCTCCTTCATCTCAAATTGACATCAGCGCAAAAGTGTTTCAAAATAGAGTTTAAACAAATTTCCGCAGAGGGTTATCATTGAATTATCAGCCTCTCACTCATTATCATACACTTTTACCCTCATTCACTCATCTCACTCACTTGCAACGCTGCCTTTTTCATCACCATCTCTTCATTCCATTTCCATTTACAGTCCTATGGTTTTCTCAAGGCAGGGTTTACAATGTCAAAAGACAGTGGTAGTGGAGGAAAGGCTCAAATTCCAAGGAGGCATGAGAACAAAGGTGGAAAGATCAACATATTTGAACCCCTCAACACAAGGGAGCTAATGGCATCTCCCCTTACTATTTCATGTTTCAAGCATGTAGGATGCTTTGATTTTTGTGAGAAGGTACAGTAGGTACAAAACCACCGTGAGCTAAACAGACTTTTCATCATTAACTTTCATGAAAAACAAGTTAACCTTGTAGGGGTCACCTTTGAGTTATCTTCAGATGCTATTGCCAATTCGACGGGCATACCAAGTGTAGGGGAGAAATGGTTCAAGCAGGCCAATCTAGACATGAGCTACTTTGAACCCTACCTAAGCCTAGATACAAAGACCACACCAAATCCATTTTTCCTTTCTCACATTTTCTTGATAGATATGCACCTATGATGAGAATCATTATGAATTATTTTACATGTGAAGGAAGATTCTCCCACATTTACTCCTATCACATCAGGCTGCTCATGCACTTTACTAGGGTGAGGATGTTGCTCCTACCCTATTACCTCTATAGAAGCATTGAAAAAATGTCCTATATTGTACAAAAGAGAGATTATCCTTAGAAGATTCAAAGCCTCTTCCATCACTCTCTTATCAAAATGGTTGTTATGCATCAATTGCAGCAAAAGGGCATTCCATGGGAGACCTTCATTGCCAATCCATAAGGCCAACAGTAGCAAGATGTCCCTTCATCTTCTCATACTCCCATTCCTCCTTCACCATCACACCCCACTACACATCCATCACCATCTACTCACATTCCTTCACCTTAGGATAATCCTCCTTCAACACCTTCTCACAATTCCTCACCATCTTCTCGGGGTACTAGTGCATCAAAAGGTGAAGAAAGTAATGAGGAAGAAAATAGTGAGGCAAATGTCGGTGAGGTAGATGCCAATGAAGAAGAAATTAGTAAGGGAGAAAGAAATTAGGAATCAAACATTGAGAAATCAATTAGTGAATAAAAGAGCAGTGAGGGAAATGAGGCAAAAATCAATGAGAATGATGGCAGTGGGTCAAAGAGCCATAAGAGCAGTGATGATACCAATGCAGATAGCAATCACGATGGTAGAAATAATGGTAGTGAAACAAGTGGCACAGAGATGGTGAAAATTGAACCTTTTCCTTTGACCTACCAGAGGGGAAATAGGCATGTGTTTGCGGCCCCTAAGAGGCAAGGGGCCATGCCTTCTACATCAACCAAGCAGCTTGATAAAGGTAAGGAAAAGGTAATGATGAAGAAGAAGAAGACAAGCACGAGACTGAAAAATAATTTCAACTTATTCACCTTGACAATGATGATGAAAATGAGCAGAGGATCACTATCATGTTGCTTAAAAGCAAAGATGCTCAGATTAAAGATTTGCAAACCAATCTAGGTAAGGCTAAGAATGTAATCCACTATTTTGAGTTTGAAAAAAATCAGGTGAAGGCACAGAAGGCTATCTATGAGGTCAGAGCTATCAAAACTCAGAAAGAGGCTACAAAAGCCAAGGAAAATCTATATGAGGTCTTGGGCACTCATTATGACACTGAAGAAGAGGAAGAACAACTTCCTAGGAAGAGGCCAAGAACAATTGGCTTGAAGAAGGCCTTAGCCAAAGAGAGAGAGCAAGAGACAGCATTGGCAGAGAAGCTCACTCCAAGTGAGCTACTTGCCATGGAAATAGACTATGATAGAGAACCTTTGCTAGAGAGGGAAAATGTGCACTTAGAGGGTCAATTGGAGAAGACCAAGAGAGACCTTGACCTTCAAAAAAAGATGGCAAGGCATTATGCCCTAAGAAACAAAATTGCAAGGGCCAAGCTCAAAAGAGCCCTTGCAAATATTCAGTCCCTAAAGGAGGAAAAAGATAAATAAAAACTTGAAATTATTTCTTATGCATCCCTACAAACATCCCAGACATGCTTAGCAAGACAATTTCAAGATCTGGCACATTTTTGAAGATTTTGAATTTTTGACTATTTTGAACGCCCAAGTGCGTAGCGCCACTGGCACTGCGCTCTTTTTTGGGGCACCCATTGGTGGAAAATTTTGAATTTTTGTGTTTCATAGGCCAAGGACATCATCCTCACAAAATTTCAACTCATTTGGAGCATAATTGTTACCCCTAAAGTGCCAAAAACATGCAAAAAATCAACTTTCTGCCCTATTTTCAGAGCTGGCGCCACACCCTAAGAAGTCTCGGGAGAATGAATTTTTGAACAAGACAATGGGCACAAAATTGAAAAATAAATTTTTATTTGGAAATTATACAGGACAAGCATTCCAATGAGCTATCATGGAGCTCATTTGGACACCAGGAAGGCCTCCAAATCTCAGTTGCACAAAGACCAATGTTTCTTGTTTTGGCATTGCGCCCTTGCCAAAAAGTCAACAAAAGACACTTGGAGTTAATGAAAAAGATATTTTGAGGGTTTTTGAGGCAAATCACTCCAAAGTTAGCTGAGGCGTTATGTTAGCATTTATTTTTGCATTTATTAAATTAGATATTTGTGCCTTGGGCTTTGCATGGTCTCATAGGACAAAAATGGCATTTATGATGTAATTAATGAAATTTTGCAACCCTAGATAGGGTTTTGAACCTCATTTTCAAGTTAAATACTACATGGAAGCCTCATTGTAGTTTTTGGTTGATTGTTGAGTTGAGCATAGACTCTAAGTTTTCATGAAGTTTGGCTTTAGAGCTTTGTAAATCTCTTGGACTGAATATCAATGGAACCAGCACATTCCTAGGATTCATGAGCTTTGTTAGATGGTGATGTTATTCCACTCTTGTCAATGTTTTCTTTTGTTTACATTATGTTCATGGTTTCTTTGATAGTAGGACATAAATTTTAGAGTTGGATATGTTATTTTGGCACCCTACTTCTATCTACATCCTTTATCTCTATGTTTTCTTCTTTGAAGTTTAATCAAAGAATCCTTAAATGTTCTTTAGTTTCACTGAAACGTTATTTTAAAGGTTCTCTTCGTTTGAAAGTAATATTTAGAAAATTCTTAACTGCTCTCTAGGATTACTTGATTGTTGTTTTCAGTTTTGTCTAGTGAAGTCTAGTTGAAGAATTCTTAATTGCTATTTAGTTTTACTATGCTATCATCCTGAAAGCTTTTCTTGTTCTAATATGTTGAAGGAACCTTAACTACCTTTTAAACCTACTGCATTCACAACTTCATGCTTTTCTTGTTCTAGTATGTTGAAGGATCCTTAATTTCCCTTTAAGCCTACTGCATTCACAACTTCATGTTCATTTCCCTATCACTAAACTTATTTAGATCCATTTGGCTTTGTTAACTTACCCTATGAAACACCCTTGACCTATTGGTGTACATTTCAAGACCTTTTGTAGACTCCATAGCCCAATGGGTTGAATCTTTCTCACTCTATATGTTCCACTTTACAACCTACCCAACCAAAAAAACAAACAAACAAACCCAAATCACTATAACTAGCCTAAAATGAAAACCCTAAAATCAATCAAGTTGCATCTTTCACACAAACATAGAGAGAGCCCTCTCTAAGTCCAAGAAGGCTAGGTCCTAGGGCTCCAAATATTGGTTTGATGTTACCCTTTTTCAATTTGGTCTTGCCAATCTAACAAATTATAGGGACCTAACACCCTCTTCTCTACCTGTGCATATGAATCATGTATGATTCCAGAAACCTTCCCCAACCTCTACTTCTTGTTGTCCTTTCACTAAATCCATCCTCTCGTTCCTTCTCTATAAGTCCTCTACTACCATGCTACAATTTTTTTGGTTGCATGACAAACACTCTAATTTCCTATTCTTACAACTCGATCACGATGGTTCTGTCTTCACATAGTTGTGTGGTATATGACATTTTGCCAGCTCCCACTTCCACTTCTTGTTTGTTGACTTTAGGGTGTCATCCCTACCTGTGCAACCCATGCTACCTGTTAATTTTTGTCTTTTTTTTCCTTCTAAATTTATCCAAGGCATGAATGGTTACTCTGTCCTCTTACCCAAATACATTAATTAATATGAACCATCCAATTTAAATAATACCTACCATCCATTCAAGGTTGTGAAAGAAAAAGTCAAGCTTCCTTAAAAATCCCATTCAACCTCCTTCCTCAAACTCTATAATATGTGTCCCAATTCTCAGGTCTTTTAATTTATGGTTACATAATTACAAGGAATTATTTTCAATGTTTACAAAGGGAATTAACTCGTAGGGGATGTCACATCCATTAGGAGGAAAATGGGTTACATTCTTTTCAAGGACATTTCGTTCCATAGATGAGAAGAGTAGCCAAGATGGATAGGGAGAGAGCACGCATAAAGGATTTGTACATTGTAGTAGCCCATAGGCCATAGAACTTATTTCTTTGTACTTGCAGCCATTTCCTATTCAAAGAAAGAAAGCAGAGAAGCCTCACCTTCTAGCTGAGTTTTCTCTTGAAAAGTTTTCCCAGCATATATCTTGTGTCAATTTCAGTTTGTGATTTTTTATTTCTTTTTTCTCCACTTTTTTTCATAATTATACTTTGTATGCATACACGATAAATAGTAAACTATAGATCCAGAAATCTAAAGAGAAATAAATTTTTGTAGTGTAGATTTTAGATGTTTAAGCATAATTTTATTAGATCTGTTGTGACGAATTGTCCATTGGAATTAGCCATGAATTTAAAAATCATATTGGTATCAAAGAAGTTTTATTTAAAGTATATTATGGAGATTTGCAGGGGATCTATATCAGATAAACCAAAAGTTAGAAAGACAAAGATTGATGCACTATTTGACTCAAGATCACAGGAAAATATCATTGCAACATAGATGGTCAGCAAATTGGGATTGAAATTTCTTGATCATCCAAGTCCATATACATTGGATGGACAAATAAGTATGTGGAAATAAAGGTAACAAAATAATGCAAAATCATATTTGTTATTAGTGTTGATTTTATTGATGAAGTAGAAATAGATGTAGTTCCCCTTTATGTATGTGGGGTGGTGTTTGGAAGTCCCTATATTTACATATAGGATGAAATCTTCATGTGGAAACCAACCAGTACCACCTTGTCAAGGATGGAAAATCTTTCACCATTAACGCACACAAAGACAAGTCAAAATTTTTGTTGGTAAGTGCCAAATAAGCCAAGAAAATGATTAGTTTTAACATGAATCATGTTTTACTATTTTTAAGAGAAAATCAAGCTATGGAAGAGTATGCGAGAGAAAAGGCATCTATGGAGGGGTGTACTAAGAAACCAAAAAAACAACGGGAAGATTTTTTATATGCATATGGATTTTTTCTAAGATCCTAAAGGGCTGCCACCCAAGAGGGAAGTGGGGCACAAGCTCCAACTATTTCCACACTTCCCACTTCCCATTGCCAAACATCGGATTTTACAGATAGTCTATTGTATAAGCTAGTGAGGTGAAGAAACAAATGCAACAAATACTAGAACAAGGTTCAAAAGAAGGATGGGACTCAATGAATGTCTATAGATTATAAGGCATTGAAAAAAATTATTCCTAAGAACAGGTAACCCCTACCAAAAATAGATGATCTTCTAGATCACTTTCAGTAAGTAAAATGCATCAGCAATATGTAATTAAAGTTGATATATAACCAGGTTCGAGTCAAAGAAGAATATACTTGGAATACCACCTTCAAAACTAGGATAAATTTTTATGAGTGGTGAGTCATGCCATTTATCCTATGTAATGCACTAGTTATGTTTATGAGGTTAATGAATCATATATTATGCGCTTTTATAGATTTTTTTGTTATCATATATTTGGATGATATATTTGTATACAATGGTACCTAGGAGGAGCACATCTCACATTTGACGTAGGTGTTGGAGACATTAAAGAAGCACCAACCGCTAGAAAATATTAAGAAGTGCGAGTTTGTACAACATTATTTGTTGTATGTAGGGTATGTAATAGGTGGAAGAGAGATGAAAATAAATCCTACCAAAATGGAGACCATCATGAAATGGTCAGTTCTTATTAATTTTTCTAAGGTTAGGAGTTTCATTAGGACAACACGTTACTTGAGGAAATTCATAGCCTCATTTTCAATAATAGCAACACCACTCAATGCCATAATAACAAGTGGAAAGTGTTTCCAGTGGGGAAAGGGTCAAAAGAAGGCCTTTGAGGAGATAAATATGAATATTAGTAAAGCACTAGTTCTGGAATTACTAAAACTGCAACATCCCTTTGAAGTGGAGACAAATGCAAGTGGGTACGTTATGGGAGAAGTCTTGATGTAGGGAGGAAGGCTTATATGTTATCGTTTTGAAGTATTTCATGGGGTTGTTCTTAACTACCCTATTTATGAAAAGGAGCTTTATGCCTTAGTGCATGTGATTTTTAACCCTATACATTTAATCACTACAAATAAGGTACAATGGAAAACATAGAAATTTACACAAAGGTTTTATCCTAGAAACCGAAACTTGGGAAAACTAGAAAGTATTTTTTTTTTTCATTATATTTTTTTGTACAATACATTGCAATACAATATATAATCATGGCATGCATGAAACCCCAATTCTACTATAGTTCCATAAATTAAACTACAAAACCATGGGAAAAAAATGCCATGCACCACGAAATTGCATTTAGAAAAACCATGGCCCGAAAACCACAAAACATGGATGAAAAAATCACCAAAAATATACCACCTGGGACGCCCCCTTTGTTTGTGGTGCATATAGTTCATGCAAATAATATAATACATACCCAAAATTCAAGTTATGAAAAAATGAAATCATTATTTGATGGGAAAGAAGACAATAATCCACATAGATCGCTGGCCATTATAATGTCTATTGGCCCATAATAAGCTACAATGGACCAAGCATTACAAGTGGATGGGGTTTCTACAACAATTTCATTTATTTATCAAGTATAAGAAGGAAAGAAAAAACAAGTTGGCGTCATGCTTTCAAGGCCACCCACATCAAATATCACAACTTTGGGAACTCTGAGGCACATGAATCCATTCACCCATGATGTATAGAGAGGCATATTCAAAGGATGAGGAATTAAAGGAGGTGTTTCAATAGTTGTAGAGCCAATGTCATGTGCATGGTGGTGACAACATAGTTGAATACCATCTGGAGGATGAGTTAATATACAAGTTTGATTAGTTATATGTTCCAAAATGTGAGGGATTGCAGGTAATTAGAGAGGCTCACACCTCCAAGGTTGCAGGGAACTTTGGTGCATGGAAGACAATGTCCAACTTGTAGAGGTATCTCTATTGGCCCAAGATGCAAGAACATGTAGATAGGTTCATAAGAGGATATATGATTTGTTGTATGAACTAGGCTAGTAAAATGAAATAGGGCCTATATCATCCCTTACCTATACTCACTCATCCTTGGGAAATAATTTCCATGGACTTTGTAGGAGGTTTACCAAATACTAGGAAGGGACATGAATACCTGTTAATGGTTTCAAAATGAAACTATCGCTCTAGCACTATATCAATATCCTAAACTTCTCGATGGCTGATGAGAAGTAATAGGAACAATGTCCCAAAGTTTATAGTCACGTGAGTAGGGGTTGAATCCACACCAATGATAGGTGGAATTCAACCCTCTCAATTTTTAAAGTAATCACAATTGTATAGGAAGATTCCTCCAGCTAGAAATCATGATAAGAGAAACAAAATATTAACTAACTACACTAACCCTAGTGCCAAATTATTTACAGAAGCAACAAAATAATCAATGCCCTAAGGTTTTCACTCTAGGGTATTGTAGATCATTAGCTACATTTAGTTTACAAATTAAAGTGAAATTGACCACAATAACCTTTATATAAGAACAATTTAAAACATTATATCTCTTCCTATTTATGAACTAAATATTCAAAATACATAAAACATTGGTTGAATTGGTGAAAAAATATTTCATATTCCTTTATTATTTTGTTTAACATCTTTATGTTATAAAATTGAAATCTTATCCACTTACATGAAATAAATAATTGTATAGTAATGAATAAAATTTCATTAAAAAACAATTAAACATTAAAACAATGGTAGCTAATAAACAATTCTTGAAACTAAAACATAAGAAAATTATGTACAAAACAAGAATAAAATTAAAAGAAGTGCCACTACAAATTAAAGAAACCAAAAGAAAATGTAGTTAAAATAATAATTAACAAAGAATCCACGAAAAGGCAGAGAAGTAAATGAGAGCGCTCCAAGAAAGAAACTGTTAGCTAGTTAGCTAGGGTTTGAAAATTTTGAACAGGGATTTTGCAGGTTTTGACCACTGGTTTAGCGATGGCAGCCTCCTCAGGAGGGGGGCCAAATCCCTCCTACCAAAATGTCACCAGCGGAGATCAATCTACCAGACAGTAGAAAACTGGAACTTCTCAGCAAAGAATGAATCCAGTTTTTGGAGCAGAATGGTAATCAAAAACAAAGGGACAATGTTTTCCAAGAGCAGTGAGAAACCAAGATTTGTCATCCCCGCATCTAAGTTGGATGAATACAGAAGCTATATGAAGAACCACGCATTAATCTGTAATTATATTGGTATTTAGCCTACAGAAAAAGATTTGTTAAAATGGATACAAATAAAATGGCAACCCAAGGGTCACATTGATCTCAAATTTGGGGCGCAGGGTTTTTTTATAGTTATTTTACTAACCTATTAGACAAAGAACGCATTTTTGAGGGAGGGCCATATTTTTATAACAATGCAGGGATTTTTCTTAGACAATGGGAGGAATTTTACAACCCAGATCAAGAGCAATTTCTTGTTGCACCTATTTGGGTTCGGTTATTTGGCCTTCCAATGGATTTCTAGGATCCGAATATATTGGAAGGCATAGGAAATTCTTTAGGAAATTTTGTTAAAATAGCAGAAACCACTCGCCGTGGTCGTTATACTTCTTTTTCTCAAATTTTTGTATATATGAATATATTTGAACCACTGCCTGAAACGATTGAATTGGAATATGAAGGAAAGATCTGGCCTCAGCTTCTTGACTATGAACATATCCCTTTTCGATGTTGAAGATGTCATGAGTATGGGCATCTATATAAATCATGCCCTCTAAATGTCACTGAACAACAACCCTTCCGTCAATCTGCATCTAATGAACAAAATCACCCGAGAGAAGATGGCTTTGTTATAGTAACTAATAAAAAACGTAGCAACAGAGTTGTAAATAATGCTCAAAACCATAATACTGTGCAGAACCCTCCAGTCCATAAAACAGAAACAAACCGATATGAAATATTGCAGGAAGAAGGTGAACTGTTGACTGTTGAAACCATAGATGAAAGAACAGAACCTGGTCAACAGGCGGTGACTCAAAAAACTCTATCAATAAAACGAAAGGCAGCCCAGGATAATGTTGAGACTAAGGAGAGTAGTTTGTTGGAACTCACACCCATGGATGTGGAACAAAATAAAGATGACCTAAGTGTGGAAGAAACAGTTTTGAAACACCTTTTGTACGAATGGTGGAATGTGGATGATAGGTTCATCCCGGCAGATCAGAAGAAACAATACAAAGAAACCTTTGAACATTATTTGACAGCTCAAGCACACAAGGAAGTACAATAAATTGAGCAAGCAGTTGGGAAGAACGATAATCCTCAACCAAAACCATCTAAAAAATGAGGAAGAAGAACTTTACAGGAATCAATACAATTGGTTGGAGAAATGTCGATTAATACTAGAAAGATAATACCATTGACAACAGTATTCCAACAACTACCTAAAGTTACCCAATGAAACTCCTGGAATATTAGAGGCCTTAATAGTAAAGGAAAAAAAAGATATCTGAAAGAAATATTAAAAGTTGAGAAACCTCAGGTCATGTTAATTCAAGAAACAAAGGTTTTAGGTCAGAAGCTCCAACACATCATTCAATCCTTCAAACTTCAATATGAGGTGATGGCAATTGACTCAATAGGTACGGCAGGGGGAATAGCAATTGTTTGGAATGTAGCTGAAATAGTAGCAGAAGGATGGATGGGTCTTCCCAGAATTCTAACTGGTAATTTTCGACAAATTGGATCAGAAGAAAAGATTCTCATATCGGTTGTTTATGGGCCTCCAATTCCAGGAGAAAGAGAAGAGTTCCTTCAAAGTATAAGGGCTTTGAATAATATGCATCAAGAGAAATATTGGCTTCTTGGGGGAGATTTTAATATGATTCTAAATTTGACAGAAAAAAAGGAGGAATAAGAAGAGAGGATCCAGAAATGGAGCTTTTCAGAGACTTGTTAATAGATTTGGGTTTAGTAGATATTCCCACGGTGAATGGGAAATTTACTTGGAATAACAGACGTGGTGAATGTCATCAAGTAGCGTCACGGTTGGACTACTTTATTGCCTCGAAAGCTCTTGTAAGTTTAGATATCTATTATGAGGCAGATATTTTACCTATGCTTGGATCAGACCATTGGCCGATTAGAATCGAAATAGATGTAAAAGAAGCTCCGAAAAACAAACCTTTTCGGTTTTAATTATTTTGGTTAAGAGATACAAGATTTCTGTAAAATGCTAAAAATTGGTGGACTTCTAATCAGATTGATGGAAGAAATAAGATGCACTCCTTTCAATTAAGATTAAAGCAATTAAAATCATAAATAAAATAGTGGAATAGAGTAGAATTTGGAAATATTCAACAGGCTTAGATTAAATTGAAAGAAAAATTGCAAGATATTCAACAAAGAATAATCCTTCATGGTAGAACAGAAGCACTAGCAGTTGAAGAAGGTAATACACTCAGCCTGTGAGAAGAACGTAGGAAACAAGAAGAGATTTTATGGAAACAGAAATCACAGATTCAATGGCTAAAAGAAGGGGAGAGAAATACCAATTTTCTCCATAAGACAATGATACAGAGAAGGCAGCACAATAAAATATTTTTGTTGAAAGATAAAAATGGTAATAGATTGCTTAAACATGAGGAAATGGAAAAAAATTTGGTTGATCATTTCAAAAAATTTCTTACAGAATCTAATCATAATAGACAAGCAGCAATTGATAAAATAACTGCTCATATTCCGACAGTGGTTACCAGAGATCAGAACTTAGCTTTACTATGGGAAATCAACCTGCAAGAAGTTGAGGAAGTAGTCATGAACATGCCCCGGAATAAAGCTCCTGGACCAGACGGCTTTACTAGTGAAATTTTTGAAGCCTCCTAGATTTTTATGAGTCATGATATTTTAGAAGTAGTTGGGGAATCAAGGAGAAATAGGACTATGTATCTAGCCCTAAAAGCAACTTTCTTAACTCTTATACCTAAACAGGAAAATTCAGATACCCCTATTGGATTTAGGCCTATTGCTCTTTGTAATGTCATTTATAAAATTCTCTCAACAATTATGGTGAATAGACTTAAACCTCTTCTACCAAGGCTGATTGCCCCAGAGCAGACCGGCTTTGTTAAAGGTAGACAAATCTTAGACGGAATTGTGACTACCCAGGAAGCAATTCATTCCTTAAAAACTATGAAAAGGAAAGGCATGCTAATCAAATTAGACCATTCTAAAGCTTATGATCGCATTAATTGGCATTACTTGATAGAGGTTCTGCGAGCATTTGGATTTGATGATAGATGGTTACAATGGTTGCGGTCTTTTATTTCTTCTCCAAATTCCTACATTTTACTTAATGGTATCCTGTCTCAACCGTTCAATATTTATCGAGGCCTCCATCAAGGAGATCCTTTATCTCTGTTTCTATTCATTATAGCTGCTAAAGGACTGGGTAGATTAATCAAGGCTCATCTTGTTGAAGGAAAGTTGCAGGGTTTAAGGTTGTGGGGACCTGATCTTTCCTTGACACACCAGCAGTTCGTTGATGATATCTTGCTATTTTTTCAGGCTTCGGTGAAAGAAAGAAAAGCTATTCTACAGATCTTGGAAATATTTATGGAAGCATCAGGTACACAAATAAATAATTATAAATCAAATGTTTATTTCTTTAACTCCAATAATGCAACTCAAAACTTCTTAGCCAGAACTCTTGAGTTTAAAATAGGTTATTTTCCTATGAAATATTTGGGAATGATTTTAAATACTGCTCCAGTGAGAATTGCAGACTGGAAGGATCTCATTATAAAAATGGAGAAAATAATACATAATTGGGCATTTCGAGTACTAAACGCTCCTGGCAGAATTATTATGCTAAAATTAGTGCTTCAATCCCTCCCTCTTTACCAATTATCAAGAAGAGCTTGTCCTAAGGGTATTTCTAATCAAATGGTCAATCTCTTCAAGAAGTTTTTATGGCAAGGCACGCAAGCCAATAGGAAATGGGCTCTCTTAACATGGGATAAACTTATTAAACCAAAATCTGCAGGAGGATTGGGACTGCAAGATCCCTTGGTTTTAAATAATGTTATGGGTGCTAAACTATGGTGGAGATGGATTCAAGGAGGGCATGATCTATGGAAGAGTATATGGGAAACCAAATATGATATGCCGCATTCAGTTAAAGGTAAATTGAAAGTGGATATAGTACCAAAAGGTTCTTCAATTTGGAATCTAGTAGCAATGAACAGGCACCTAATTAGATCCCATAGTTTCTGGGAAGTGAGGGAAGGAAGAACGGCACTCTTTTGGGAAGATTCATGGCAGCAAAGAGAAAATTTGTTTAGTAGACTTGATTTAGGGGAAATTTTTCTTTTTACTAATACTCCGAACTGCAGACTAATTAACAACTATTGGTGTCAACAACAGAATATTCAGTGGAGAAAATGGAAGGAGAAAATTCATTGGCCAGAAGCTCCGGAAACACAACAATGGGCTAACTTGGAAAAAGAACTCAAATCAAAGAAAATCTGCCAAGAAAATGGTTTTGATATTCTCCAATGGGGTTACCAGACAAAAGGAATGTTCACTATCAAGGAAGGATATCATATTCAATCACAAAATGCCCTTAATAATGAAAGAATGATATGGAAAAAAATTTGGGTATCGAAACATTGGCCAAAAGTAGAATATTTTCTATGGTAGTTAAGTCATCGTAAAATTATGACATGGGAAAATATACAGAAGCGAGGAATGTATGGGCCATATATATGTTATCTATGTCATGTAGGAATTGAAACAATAGAAATATTCTCAATAGTTGCCCCATCATAGAGACTCTGTGGAGACGTTTAAAACAACTATTTAGACAAACAGATAGAGATAATCAGAATATAAATGAAACCATTAGAAATTGGCGTAGAGGAGGATTTAAATGTGAAGTGTTGAATAGAGCCTGGAGATTATCAATTGGGTTTCTCCTCTAGAGCATATGGAAAGAAAGGAACGATAGGATCTTCACAGAAGAAGAACAAACCATGAATCAAATATGGCAGAAATTAATAGAGAATATCCGTCAAACTATCTTAGTGGAAAGCTGGACAGATGAAGATTGGCATGTGGAAGGTTTTGAAGCTCAAATGCTTGCCAATTTAAATTTAAAACCCCAAATGTTATACAAAAATATTTGGAAACATAAACCTCCATCTCAAAATATAGAAGAGAAGTGGAAGGCCCCCCAAAATGGATTTATTAAACTCAATTATGATGGTGCTTCAAAAGGTAATCTGGGTCAAGTAAGAACTAGAAGGATATTTCGGAACTCTATAGGGGAAGCATGTCAGGTTTATGCATCAGATTTGGGCTTTGCAACCAATAATGAAGCAGAATTAATGGCGGTACAACAAGGGTTACTCATAGCCATAAGAGAAAACAATCAACGACTCATTTTAGAAGGAGACTCTGCAATGGTTACAGCTGTTCTATGCAAATTAAAACAAGGTTCGACTTGGGAGAAAATAAGTAAAAGTTGGAGAACGACTACTCTAATTCAGGAAATAAACATGTTGATTAGAGACATCCAGTATCTGATACCAAGACACATTCGCCAAAAATGAAATGAGGCGACAGATTATTTAGCTAATTGGGGTTGTAAAAATGCTGATAGGAATTTGGATGCAATACCAAGTGATCGAATCTGGAACATTGAGTTACATTCCCTTCAGCTTATTATACAAAAAGATCTCAGAGAAAATGAAGAAACCCGATCGGGGTGGCGGAACGAGAGCACGACATTGCCATCTATAAGGCATGTCAGAGGATAATTAAGGCAAGTTAATGATAAGAGGTGTGGCTCAGCTCACACGTTGCATACCCACCATCCCAATGAAATTTCATTATTACAGTAACTGTCTCGACAGACTAGCTTTGTCTCGGCGGCAAGGTATGAGGTTTATATCCTTTTCCTGTTTTGATCGTGAGTTTATTCCTCTTCGAACTGGAGAAATGCTCTGCAAAGCGCCAAGGAAGCTGACGAGGAAAGACGGGTTGCGTTTCTCGACATGGTATGTTCTAGTTTCTCTCATTATGGCTTCAATTTTTGTTCTACCTCTGCGATTCAAGACGATGTCTTCTACTATTATGTCTGGCGATGTCGATCAAGCTAATTTTTTAGGTTCTCTCCTTGGTTTTTTAGGCCTGCATGTGATGATAGAAGGAATTCACTTTAATTTCCAGCCCTGTTTTCGTAGTCCTGATTTCCATCTGGTTTTTTGTATCGGGTTTCATTTCTGCATTCTTCCCACTGCATGTAGCCTTAGGGATAGTTCTGGGTTATATCTAAAGATGCATTCTGCTTATAGTAATCATGCTTATATTCAAAATGTGATTTTATGTATGGCTTGTAGTGTTTGTTGGGACCTTGTTCAATTTAAGGGTTCTAAAACAATTTGCTATTATTTTCACTATTACACCTTCAAAACGTTACTGGTAAGGACCCCTGATGAGTCGCCTTCTTATATTTATAATTTTTCCCAGGGGTTTATGTCAATTCCTAGGTTTTTTTTATGTATTCACAATATTTCTAAACCAAATCAGTTCTAGGTTGGTCATATAGTTGTTGAGCAATCCGTTGGGAATAGTCATTTACATGGTCATTTCCTCAACTGCAAGATTTTTTATTTTGTCTTTTTCCACAGTAATAGTCAAGGTCTGAGCAATTTGGTTCTGTTAAAACTTACCAAGAGTCTGTCTGTGAATGAGTTTAGCCCTGCTTATTTTAATTATTGTAAGAATTTCAACTCAGTTGTATTCCAGAGCACCATTAATAGTTTGAGCCAGTCCGCTTAGTCTGATTTAGCCATATGTTCGTGTGTGAATGTCGTAACTGCTCTATCTCATATTTTATGAAGGAATCAAGAAGGGATGGTCTGGCATTAGGATTCTAAGTTTTACCTATTCGATATTGTTCCATATATAGGGTTTTTTTCAATTCAAATCAGGAACAGGGACATTCAGGTTACAATGAAAAAAGGAAAGAGAAGGAAAATTCACTCAAACCAAGTTGCAGAAACAAGCAAAAGAGGAAGGAAAACCAATAAAAAAACCCTTGAAAGCTTAGCAACCAGCTATGAAACTGGAATTCTGATAGATATTCGAAAAACAATACAGGGATGGGAAAGAGATACTGATGATGAAGAGTGTGATATCCAGGAAGGAATAGACTAACTCTCAGACCCAGGAAGTACACGAGGGAGAGTCTCTTTCTTTCAACAATCTGCTAAAACTTACTGGAAGATCAAATGTGTGCTTGCAAAAGCACTGTTGAGTACACAGGAAAAACAACTAAATTCTTCCATGTTCTTTGAGCTCCAGTAGATGAAACAAGACATGAGGGAAATGACAAAGGTGCATATCCAAGCAAATGCGAGATTAGCACGGATGGAGCAACAACTGCAAAACTTGCAAGAAGCTAAGATGTCAGGGTCAACTGCAAAAGACCCTGCACCTGTTGATTCATATGGTTAACTCTATTTTTTAAGATATATTTTTTATATGTTTTGACGCTATTAGGCTTACTCTATGTTTTATATGTAGTTTCTATGGACATAGTAAAGGATTACTAGCAGTTATTAGAAGGAAGAAACAATACCAATTTTGGTTGGCTTATAACTCTCTGAGGTGGCCAACAGACCTGATTTATTTTGAGCAGGTTGAGGCTACCAAATATTGCATCTTTTGTATAGCAACTTTCTCTTTAAAAAATAGAAAATAGACAGATCCTACGAAATTTACAAAAAAAACAATAATTAAAAAGAAACTAGGGTTAGTGTAAAAAATAGTAAAACAAAATAAAAATATGAAAAATTACATAACATCAAATGTCAAACATATATAATACAAAAACTTATGGTTGTAGAAATAAAATAAAACATTCATACAGAGAACAGTAAAAAAAAGAAACATTATTAAAAAGATAGAGGTCCAAATGCCATAATAATCATTGAGGCGAGATATGATCAAGAAACGAAATTCTTTTATTACAATTTCAACACCTAATTACATCTCTGGCGGGATGAAATATGAGTGAGAGAGAAGGTGATACATAGTCAAATTTAAATCATTCAATCAACAAAGAATAAGAAGACCATATTCTGCAAAATAGTTACTTAATTAATACCATTTTTAATAATAATACTGGAAGATATGAAAAATAAGGATCTATACCTTCCTTTGTTTGGCCGTTAATTCATAGAGCTACGCATTCACGTTCTAGGAAACACTCACAAAAAAAACTTACAAACCAACAATAACATCGTACAAATAGAGATTTAGTGCAAAAGAAAGAACTGGAAATACAAGGAGAAAAACTCATTAACTCATCATGCATTCACTCACAAATTGGGTAGAAAATTGGGTAGCATCTAGGTATGCAAAGGAGGGAAATCCTTTGTTCAAAGTATTTTCTTTCTTCTTATAAATATCTAAAGGTTGATGGATGGCATTGATCCTCCTCGATTGGTCGTTGGACGAGGGTTGGGTGGTTGAATTCGTTGAATTGTGTGCAAATATTTTATTGCATCGTGTACATATATTTATTCTCGTTTTTATGAAAATTAATAAATATAATTTACCTATTCCTCTTTCCCATTTTTTAACAAACCATCCACTAAACATTGAGAATAGATTTTCAAAATATAAACCAGGATTTGAATGAAAATGAAAACTTTGTGTCGAATTTCGCTATTGAAGTGATATATTGCTCATGTCATCTATCCAACTATTATAAAAGATTATATAAAGTAGACATATATTCTTTATTATATGTGCACCACAGCTCTTCCTCGGTATTGGTGCTGAGATAGTGAGTCGATCTAAGAAGGTTCCAAATTAATAAAACTTGGTATCCACTAAATGTGGATTCTTCATTTTGTGTCCATGCAAAATATTTTAAATTACTAAATGTTCATTTGATTGTGAAATGTCATCCTGCCATAGAGATGTGTAGGTGACCTCATTATAATCATACATGGCATCTGAAAAAATAATATAATAATTCCAAGATTCAAAACAATATAATCTATGAAGAAAACAGACTTTGTATGAAAAGTAATACATTAGAGGTCCTTCGAAATTCATGTTGACTATGTCAAAATCTGAGGTCGCTTCAGAATTTACTTCTATTATTACAATATTGATTACAACATGAGTTATCACAATTAACCCATTTTCTTTTGTTCCATTGAGAGAATCGCTTGTGCAACACTCTACTGAAATGTTAGAGACTCGAGTTGTTATCAACAGTGGTGAAATGGATCTGCCATTATCAAGATCCATGGTGCACTATTGACTACCGTGTAGGAATCAGATCGATTATTATCGGCAGAGCAAACAACCATAATATCGTTATGAACTGCATGAAATGCGCCTATAGCTATACCATTTGTCATTGAATTTGGTGTAAAATGTCGAGAAAGAAAGAGAAAAGAAAGAAAGAAATAAAATGGAGGAAGTGTTGATTGGTCATCAAATTTGGGACTTAAAATCATATCACAAACCAATTTATTTAAGTTTTTCTTGGACCACAAAAGAAGTAATTATGGTCAAAAACTCAGTGTGTTCAACCAAACCTCCCAAATGGTAGAATTCTTTTGACTCCATAAAATTGTAATACCTTCAAAATAACGTTGGAGAGGCTAATGTCATTGCATGGCCTTTATAGTCACAAATTAACACACTTAATTCAAAGCGCACTTGCAGAATGCAAAAGAGAAAAAATTAAGAAGTCTGGAACAAATTTCTTTCCGATTAATTGGTTTGACAAGGAATGAAAAAAGGCAAGGAGAATGTGGAAGGAATCAAACAAGGATAACATAAAGCTCAAAGCTTTTCCCATCTCCTCTTGCTGAAGATTTTCCCATATTTTGTCCCAATCTGGCAAGTTTTCTCTACCCAAGATACTCTAGACGAATATGTTCCACTCCTCGGAAATGATATTCAGGGAAAATTGTACAAACTCTGTAAGTTGGAGTGTTGACCCAACTGCATACAGTTAATCTCGGAATTCCTGAAGTATGGTAAGGAAGGGATTTATACGCTCCCCTTTCTGCATCCTAGTACACCTCAACTTCTTCTCCAAATACATCTTCCACTGCTCAAAATATCCTTGGTAAATCCTTGCAAGAGCACCCCACATCTACTTGGTAGTGTCCTTGCCATCTATGTGTGACACTACGTGATCTCAAACTCCATCAAGAATCAACCTCTTTTCCTTTGTCGTCTCCTTTTTGTAGTCTCTGTTGTGCACTCACTGGATCTAGGAAAACTTCCTTCGGCCTTACTATCTCTACCCCTCTCTCACTGCAACGAGATCACTAGCTCTCTCTCCATCAACTCAATGCTGCTACTCAGGAAATCTATCTTCCAGTGAATTCGATCTCTACAGGGGTGTCCTCCAAGTCACATCGAGTTCCTTCTTATAATCTCTCATTGATACATCAACGACCACGATTAAAACTTAATCGATGCCTAATATTAGCTAAGACTCAATCCATGTTTTTTCCTAGAAGATTCACATTTGACTTAATTAATACATTTTAATTAATCATATTTCATAAGTTTATACTTAGGAAATATTAAAAACTGATTAATTATTTTAATTAAGTCATCTCTAGAAGGAATTTCCAGAAACGATTTATGGGTTTTGGAGTACTCATGTACTCTAAGCTCTTTGCAAAATATCGAGGCTAGAACACATTTGGTGCTATGAGAAACTAACAGAGGGTTGTTTGGATGGTGTTAACCAAATTAGTTATAATTTATATTCCAATATATTGGATAGCACTCACTTGGGTCCTTAAAGGAATCTTAGCACATATCATAAAATTGTGTGGATGTTTCCTGTGGGATGGATCAAAAGAGGAAGGAGTCCTTCCTTGGGTCACATGGGACAAAATAGAAATTCCAAAGTCTTGGGGGGGCGGGGGGGGGTGGTGGGGTATAAAGGATCTCCCTATCTTTTCATCTTCACTGGCTGTAAAATTAGGGTAGCGTATGCTATCAATGGAAAATTTGTGGACTGAGGTAGTCAAAAGTAAATACATTGATCATGAACCATTGGAGAAGTGGATTCGTAGAACTAACAAAAAACCATCTAGTGCTTCTTCAATATGTAAGGATACTATGGAATCGTTTGGTATAATCGAATAAGGTCTTGCATGGTTGGTCGGGAACTGAGAAAAATTCAGAGTAGGGGATGATCCATGGGTGCATTTCACCAAAGCCTTTGCCCTCCCAAGGGAGATTATGGGTTTCCTCAACAATCATGGAATTATTTTTCTTAATCAGATATCAAATCCAAATTCAAAAACATTTTGGCAACAAGGATGGAAATATGTTGAAGTTCTCTAATTACAACTTCTGTAGGAGGTTCATGGTAGTCATATATCAGCGATCTGCATCATTCAAATTTCAGATTAAGGGACCGTACAAATGAGATTCGTTGGGTCCATGCCCCCAATGAAAATTACTCTCCAAATATGGCTATGCTTATCATATTGATAGGATATTACAGGGGGGACAAGAATTTTTGTGGAAACTGAAGTTCCCAATAAAATCAAGGTTTTTCTTTTGATGAATCCTTAGGAACAAAGTGCCAACTTGGGACAATCGTGAGAGAAGAAACAAGTGTGGTATGGGTTCGTGTATCCTCTGCAAAAATTTGGAAGAATTTATAAGTCATGTTTTCTTAAATTTTCCTTTCACTTCCAAAGTCTGGGAGAATTCTTTGACTCTAATGGGAATCAAGCAGGACTAGAGTGGGCCATCAATCATGGATGCCTGGAATTCCTAGTGGCAATCGCCTCATGATGACAGTTTGAAAAATATTCCACCCATAATTTCTTGGGGTATTTGGCTAGAAATGAATAAGGGTATATTTAGGGATGCTCCCTTGTCATCGTACCTAATTGTAGTTGAATGTGTGTCAATTTATGCTCTTCTCCCTTTTTCAAAAACTTCTCAAAATCCTCGAATCATCAAGGAGGAATGGATTAACCCACTTATCCCTTGTGCCTATTTTGACGATGCATCAGATGCACAAAACAGATGTGGTGTGGGGTTGGTTTTATATCTTAATGATCACTGGTTTCTGAAAGCTTCATTAGGTCTTCGAGTGGGAACAAACAACTATGTAGCACTCCATTATTTGAAACTTATGTTATGTTGGATCAGGGAATTAGGAATTGATTCTGTGCAAATATTTGGAGATTATTTAAATTTTATTTACTGGTTTATTGAGTGTCAGGGGTGTCAAAATCACACTTTGATTCCAGTAATTGAAGATATTTTACAGATTAAAATGTTTTTTTATTCTATATCTATTTTCCACGTATATAGGGAACGGAACACCACAACAGATCTTCTTTCTAAGGAGGGTTTGCAATAGGATCTAGGCACTTGGAGAGTAACAAAAACAGAACATGGGCAAATCCATGTGTTGGATCAACCACCTTACATCAGATGATTTGGCCCCTATTTTTTTTTCAGTGATCTAGTTTTATGTTTACAATATATTTTCTTGTTGATATATTTTGTTTTGAACTTGGTACTGTTTTATTTCTAGTACACTATGTGGATTTTTGGACTATTTCATTATGAACTGCTATGTATAAACAATTATTTTTGTTTTAGGGGGTTGTTTTCTCCTATCTTGGGGAGGCCCTTCTATGATTATCATTTTGATATTGCAATGATGAATGGGTTTAAACATAATTCCTTTGGGGATTTTGTTCTTACTCTCATAGAGGTGTTGTTTTTTTTACAGCATGTGAACCTTAGTTTAGAGGAATGTTTTAAGCATCTACAAATGTGACTTTTAATTTCCTTAATAAAAGTTCGATTTTTCCTTTGGAAAAAAAAGATTCAAAACAACATGATGGAAAAAAATGAGAAAAATGAAAAGGGACTCTAAGGGAAACATCATACTTAATATGACTAAATAATGCATACTCTTCTATGACACCATCGACACATGTTTGAATGATGGAATTGTAAAAAGACACAACACACACACACACACACACACACACACGCACAAACACATATATATATAGTTCCTCAACATTTGTTAGTTTTAGGTTTCAAACCTTTGAAGAAATCATATTATATCATTGGTATATACTACCAGTGCCATGCATGAGTGTATAACTGTTACTACCAACATACACCTCCACTTAATTTTAAAACTCAATGTAAAAAATGTGTTTTACATCATAGGCATGGATAATTCCCCAAGTTATAAATATTTCTTACAAGTATAATGTCATTATAAATCTACAACAACATACTAGCTTCAACCTATAGTTTGTAATAAAGCAATGAGAGTCACTCAATCTTAGAATAACTCTCACCACTTATGCTAACATGAAGAACATATCACACTAAGTTTTCTTTTACATTGAGTGTTTGTTCCAAATAACATGAACAATAATATACATATGCTAAATGTGTTTCTCAACAATTTTTCATGCATCAAAGTACCATGAACATAACCTAAATATGCAAATCAGGGAAAATTTTAAGGATGCAATTTTATCTTAAATTTTATAAACCTTGGCGAATATTACTAGTCCCTAATATGCAAATTGTAAAAAAATTGGTGATATTTTTGTAGAAATATTTATATTTCCAATGATTTTATATTAGTCAATATAATATTTTGGCGATTTTTAAGGTAAAATAATGGTGTATTATAAAATTTGGGCGAATCATTTTAGAAAAATATGGAAATTGGCGAATCTTTTTTTTTGAAAAATCATGGAAAATTAGCCCACCTGCGAATATTAGCCCCTAAAAATTTCCTTGATGCAAATATGGGCTTCCAAGAGTAGCTAGATGCTTCAAATATAAATATAAATATGCTATATGGTAGTCTCAAAAAGGTTGGGAATGTATCAAACTTGTATTGTGAACAACATTACCATCACTAACCATATTTATACCTTAATGAAAATATGCATTCATGTAAATCATTTGGGTTTTCGCAAATTCCCAAAAGGGTCAGCTAAATGAATCTTTTTACAACCACTTGATAGAATTCAAAGATTGTGAACAAACTTCCTAGTAATAGCATAAGTTCCTAAAACCAAATCTTGGTAGCTATAATATATATCCTAAGTCTTAAAATATTTTAGGAGGCTTCCATATATTATTTTCAATACAAATTAGATGTGTTGTAAAACTATGATCAACAATAATGCTTGATCATCATAGCCCTCAATTCTACCATCAAGGGAAATTTTCCACCATGTTATACATATAACTATATGAATATGAAATTCTACATCATGTTCTTTTAATGTTTTTTGAAAGAAACATTGAACACACATGTCGAACCATTCACACCTAGGTCAAAAAATGCTCCAAAGAATGCCCTTCTGGTAGGGTGGGAAACAAATGTATGGGTTTATAGGAAATGAAGGGAAATAAAAATATGGAAAGGGAATTCAAGCTTCTTCTAATTATCCAATATAGTCCAAAATATGTGTTTTTGACCCCATAGGACATACACATTATAACTTGTTAATCACCAAGAATGAGGTCATTTTTTAGCTTCATGGGTTTTGTGCATGCATTGATTATTAATCTGACCTTCCCAATAGTGGTTTCAGGAAAGTAAGTTCCAAATGTAACTATCATTACCAATATAATATATAAAAGAAAAGAAATTCTTGACCTCTACTTCTCATCTACTCAAATCATTGAGAAGGGAATTGTAAAAATTGAGGATGAGTATATAACATGGAAGGAAGCAATGGAAAGGAAAGTGGGTAACTAAATGGATAAGGGAAGAAAACATAGTTATAGTTCCAATATCACCATGTAAACATTATAGATAACTAAGAAAAATTTGGGTTCATTCCTTATAAATAAATTACCTTTTCCTCTTTTCTTGCTTTCGATGTACTATATCCTTGATGAGTTTTTAATCTTTTCTAACTCCAAAACACATGCCAAAATGTGGAACAAAATTGTCTCTTTTAAGGCCATGAATATTCACTAAGAAAGTGTGAAATTGTTTGGTTTGTTGTAATGCTTGACCCCTTATTGTATGAGAAAGAGTCTTGCTTAATGAGCATAAGATGGAAAAATTAAGCCAAAAAAACCAAGCTTCCAAATACCAAACAATGGCCATAGGATATTTTCCCTCTATCATAATAATGAAGATAGGTTTGGGCCAAATCTTGGTCTCCAACACTACTTGCAAGTGGATCAAACTCCAATAAATCACTGAGAAAACAAATGGGAATGCAAAGTAAGCTAAGGAAATTCCTATGAAGCCAAGGTAGAGATGGATCCCATAATTGGATGTAGATATATGATTAGGAAGAGGTCAATGTTTTTAATGTTTTTTTTGCAATATTTGCATGTGAGTCACCAAGTGGATATTGTTTATGATCCTTGCTATCATTAATGAATTCTACTTTAGTGCAAATTTCATAATTAATAAGGATTTAACTTTACAATTTATACCATTTTATATCTAGTAGCATCTCAAGTCATCACCACTTAATACAAAAGTGATTTAATGTTCCCGCTAAACATGGTATTAGTCCACAAATATCTTGCACATAGATATTATAAATTAAATTATAGCCCTTTGTTTTTCAAATATAAAATATCAACCAATGAGTGAGCAAGGATGCTAATATAACTATATTGCGCATATGACATTTCCTACTTGCCAAATCTTGCATGAAAAGAAAATTTCCTTTCGAATTCCCCTCTATCAAATGAAGGTAATGTTACAATATGCAATAACATCATTAACATATTCAACTATCAAAACCAACCATAATAAGCACATTCTCAACCAAGAGTCATGAAGACAATGTTATGTTGAAAATTAAATGATTGAATATAAAGAAACCATGAGAAATGATCTTGATTGGATCATCATATGATTCATCGTCGATCTTGGTACTTTCTAGGTAGGAAAATTCGAGGAATTGGCATGCAATGCCCATTTTAGTGGTAGGTCCTTATTTGGAAAAATTCGGTCTGGAACCTTTCAAAGCCATTTTGAGACATCAAATAATGTTTTTGGGGTTGTAGTATTTGGAACATGTGCACACACCCTTGATGCTAATCTAAAAATTGAGACCATTTTTTGTCAATCTAGGAGTAACTCCATGAATGAATTATTTCCTTTTCATTAAGATAGAATATGATTGTATACAAGGAGAGGGCGACTATCGATTTTCATCTCCCAATGTCTCTTTTTCTTCCAACTTCTCTTATTTTTCTATTTACAATATTTACATAGGATTCCTAATCCCAAATATTAGGTGTTCAAAATTCTCCCCCTTAATCTGAAGGGATGTTGGTGAGTCCAAGAATAATTCTGAATCTTTCAAACTTTTCCCTTCTAAGCACTTTGGTGAAAATGTCTGCAATCTGCTCATTTGTGGAACAATCTCATAGGAGGATTGTTTTGGCCTCAACATGATGTCAAATCAAATGGTATTTTGTATTTATGTGCTTCGTTCAATCATGGAACTATGGGTTCTTGGCCAACTTTATTGTAGAAGTGTTATCAATCAAAAGAGGAGTTTAATGCACTTGTTTCTCCTGCAAATCTTCCAAATTTTTCCTGAGACACACAATTTACTTAGTTGCTTCAACTGCTACCACATATTCTGCCTCACTTGTGGAATTTTCCGGAATTGATTGTTTATGTGACCTCCAGGAGATAATTCCTGATCTAAGACTCATAACATAACCTGGAGTAGATATTTTCGTTTCTTTACCTCCATCAAAATTTGAATTAGAGTATCCAATCAAGTTGAATTCATCCACCTGTGTATGCTTGAATCCAAAGTATTAGGTTCCCTTTAAGTACTTTAAAACTCTTTTTACAGTAGACCAGTGACCCTCATAAGTCTTTTGCATAAACCTGAAGAGGATTCTAACAACAAATGAAATTTTTGGTCTAGTAGTAGTCGGGTAGTTGAGAATTCCTGCGAGTTTTCTATACTTCGTTGCATCCTCAAATTATTTTCCTTCAGTGGAAGTGAGCTTTAATTTTTGTTCCATTGGAGTAGTCAAAGGATTTCACTCAGCCATTCTAAACATGTACAATAGATCTCCAATGTACTTCTTCTGAGAGAGGAATATAAACTTCATATGTTGAGATACTTCAATACCAAGATAGTAGTGAACATAGCCCAAATATGTCATTTCAAAACCTTTCCTCAATTCTTTCTTTATGGATGCAATGTAGCTCTCATTGTTCCCTATCATCAGAAAATCATCTACACACACCACAAGATATACAACTGTTTTTCCAACTTTCTTGAAAAACAAAGTTGCATCATCAAGATCATAATTTTTGAAGAGTTTGAGAAGATGCTCAGAAAATTTCTCGTACCAAGCTCGCAGTGCTTGATTGAGGCCATACAAGGATTTTCCAAGCTTGCATACTTGTGTTCCTGACCCTGCACAAAAAAATCCTTCTAGTTGGGACATAAAAATACTCTCTTTCAGATATCCATTAAAGAAAGCAGTTTTAACATCCATATTATGTACTTTCCAACCATTCTGAGCTACCAAGGCAAAGAGTGTTAAGATGGTAGGCCATTTTTCTATGGGGGAAAAAATATCCTCATAATCGACCCCTTCCTTCTGTGCAAAATCTTTTGTGATAATCCTGGATTTTTTCTTATCAAGTGAGAAATTTTATTTATACTTATTCTTGAAGACCCACTTGTAGCCTATTGGTTTGGTTCCCAATGGAGGATCAACCAGCTTCCATTTACCGTTATTTATAAAATCATCATATTATTTCTACGTCGCTTCTTTCCATTCATCATTAGAAGAGGATTCTTTGAAGGAATTTGGTTCAAAATTTGTAAAAAAATTCAGTTCATAATCATAAGAAACATCCATATCAACTAGTGAATCAAGATTGTTTACGTCACCTTAGTTCTATCTAGTTGAGCTTCTTGTTCCTATATTTCCAACCTCATCAGGACAAACACTTTCAAGTGTCTTTGTTATATCTTTTGGAGGACCTTTCTGAGATGGCCTAGGCTTCTTAGTTGACTGAGATGGGGTTGAATAAATATTTAGTCTCTGTAACACCCCTAGTTTTATGTTTTTCAAGTTAGACATTTGAACTTCAATCCAAAGGGGAGTGGACCCCAATGGATAAGTATGGTGTGGATATAATTAATTATTTAATTATGAAAAATAAATAAAATATTTCTGTGCATATTGACCAAATGAGAATTTTGAGATCACTTGCCAAATCCATGAGGTATGGAAAGAGGCTAAGACTTACCCCCAAAATCTTTCAAAAATCCTTGAAAAAATTTATTTCTAATTTAGATTTTTGAGGAAAAATCTAGATTTCCCCAATGAGGTGGAGAGTAGTTGGGAAGAGGTAAAAAAGCTGGAAAAGCAGAAAGTAGCTTTAAAAGTCCCTAAATAAGGGAAGCCTAGGCAAACATGAATAAAAGAATCCTGTAATTCTGGACGCAGAATTAGAAACAGGCTTTGGGGAGCATAAGCTTAAATAAGCTACTCCAGAACAGATTGAGGTTGGTCTGTTCTAGGAGATGATCTCAACTCGGGGGTGAGTTCTGGAGACAGAAGAGCTCTAAGGTTGGGAGGTTGGTCATTTGCAGAAGTGGTATGTCCACAATTTTTATGAATGGTTAAATTACCTGTTATTGTGCAATATGGTTAATTACTGTAGATGTTATTTTAATTCAAAAATTTGAGATTGTTATTCCTTAAATTTAACAGAACTGTTTAGAAGAAACTAATCCTCTCAATTCTGTATAGTTGTAGGAATAGGAATTATGGGGAAAATCATCCAGAATCTCTAAACCTACTAATGATTTAAATCTGGAGATTTATACTACTCCCATAAACCATTAAAGTTGTAACTTTAATCTGCTTCTGTGAAAGTATAAAAATAATTATGCATGAAATAGGAAAATAGACTTATAAGATAATAAACCAGCTATGAACTTAGAAGAATTTATAGACATTAAGTACTATATAGACATTGCAGATATAAAATTCTGAAGTGCATAACCATATATGGTAACTTTCTGCAAAAAGGGAGAATCTGAACTGAGAAGGAAATAATTTTAGTTACCTGCACTAGATATTTCAGAACATAAAAATTGCACAGTATACAAGAAATTAACAAAATAGCAATGACAGGTTGAATTGTTCATAAGGCTGGTAAAAAATAGGTTTTGTAAGTAAACATAGAGTTTGGAAAGTTAAACTCCATTCTTAGTTTTCAACTTAATTGACCCAATTTATGGAATATAAAATAGAAAAATTAAAATGAAATAGTAATCAGTGAAATCTATAGTGGAATAGTTGAGAGAGAAATAGATATATTACATCAGAAAAATACTCTGTTATGGTCTACTGGAAATAGTAAATGATGAAAGACCTTGCCAAGAACCACATGGACACCTTCAAGCAGTAAAAATAATACTTCTCATAATTACACTAATATATGTATATCACCGAATAGATTTGACTTTAACCATGTGAGTCACAGGAGTATCTCTCTTTTGGTATAGTATTAAATTTTTATACACGAATAGCAATGGGACTTCATAAGAAAAATTATATATGAATACGAGTAAATGAGAAATAACCTCTAATATACATATAGAATAAAGACTATGTATTTACTGGTGGAGAACTAAACTTTTTTATAAACTGTCCAAATATTAACAGCAAACTTGAGATATATTCCATGTAGGAGAGGATTAACTCCTATCATATTAATAAAACAAATTATTTGTTAACTGAAATTTATTATGGACAACTATAATAAAGGAATCTTTCTGTCAAATTACACAAGTACAGAATTAGAGAAAACCTACTAATGAAAAGTAGAACTGGGAAATATATTGTAGATAAGCATCATCTAATTACTGATAAAAGTATAAATTAGCTACGAAGGACCTTCTGGTAACTAACCTCGGAAGCTAATTCGCCAAAAATTATAATTAATCCAAATCGTATCATATGAAAAAAAAATTATATATATTATGTTTAAAACTGTGGCACGGTCCATGAGTTCGTGGTCTTACGACTACAAATGTCATAATAATACAATAACAATAGTTGTGAAAATTGACTGAAGCATGAGCCTGGTCCGAGAGGTATAAGAGGGCAAGATGTCGAAACCCTCTCTAAGGAATTCAAGCGAAGCTAGGACCTGATGAATCGAAGTAAAATATGCATCAGATCACCTACCTAAAGCTTCGAATAGTTTTGCAACAAAATCTCGCTAGATTAGAGTTTAAAACAACTCATACGTTACCTAGGCATTGGAAAAATGAAGAAACCATTATACCATGAATTGTAAAAAGGAAACGAATAGACAGACTTAATAAATGATAAAATGGCTTCCAACTGTGCATTACCTGGATCGTATGGGTAAAAACACTGGACGATGGGAGATCCTGAGCAAGAAAAACAAACTTGAATAATTATATGAACAAGAATCTTATAGATTTTAACTTAATAATACAAAAAAACAAATCTCTGCGTATATCCAGAGAGGTTACCTCCGAGATAGCCATGAGTCGTTGGCGAGAATAAGGCCGTTTACAATACTTGACCTATCAAGCACGATAAGAGTACCGGGTTCAGTGAAATCGAGAGCTATGTTTAGCAATGGCGATGCAAGACGAGTCAAAACGTATGCACCTGGACTCATATAATATTTATTTTGGAAGCAAAGCTTGAACGTTCTATGCCATCTTTACCATAGAAATGAAATGAAACAACCATCAGACTCTAAATGCCAACCCATAATAAAATATATGTGTTTTGAATTAATCGGAAATGAAGACCCATACTATCTATGGTGACTCCCACAAAAACTACGAAAGGAAATTGCTCGTAGTAATGAAATCTGGAGAACATAGCAAATGAAACGAATCTTGGAAAAAAATGTGTTAAGAATATGAATGCTACAGAACATGAATAGAAAGACAATCGAATAAGCCAGATTCAAAATCGATTTTAACGTTTTAGTGGTTACCTGGAATGATGAGCATTCGGCACGATAGTGTGCATACAAGATGGGGTAATGACACTCCTGGTCGATGAAGAGAAACGCAAAAGAATAGAGAAAACTCGACGTCCTCTGATAAAAATTACAGCTGACAAATGAAACTGTAGAGTGGAGGAATGGTGTAATATACCGATCCAAAACCCTAGTTCATCGCTTATCTCCACCGTCCACGTGGAGAGCGATGCCCAAACCAATTCAATATCAATCGAAAAGTGCCTCAAAAAACATGGAAATCTCCACAATACAAAAACTGATATTTTCGAATTAATACCACAATACGCATCAAATCAACCACCATACGAATATTAATACATAATGACACATAAATCGACTTTCATAAATGATAACTTGGCCGAGACACATCGCAACAGTAAACGAGAAATTGTGGAGTACCAATGAAACGACATAACGTTTAAAAAGTGAATAAATGATAGGCAGGCGTATACTGGCCTCGAGATCATTGTAATTCTTAAAACCCTAACCATTATATTCACAAACCGAATGAGTATAGACGTCTTCGTTGGGTTGTAACAATGGACAAGTACAATGAGTTGGTATACGTGCTACACAAGAAAAAAATATATTAAACCATCGTTATAACCAAGGGTTATCCATATTCGAATTTAAGATGGGATTCGTTGATATATATATAAACATGTTCTCACACCCATTACATTAAGGTATTATAATATGGAAATTCGAAGTATAGTAAATGTATATTATGTTCTAAGGTAAATAAATGCACTATAAGTATAATGTAAGGGTTAGTAAGATAATCACCCTGAGTTATAGTGAATATTATTATAAAAGAATTCAATAAGAGTGAGATGTGTCACAAAATTTCAAACTATAAACCCATATTTAAAACAAATAATAGTATATGGGAAATACATAGTGGCACACAATATTAAAGGGCTAGACATATAAAAAATAAAAAATAAAAAAATTTATGGTTAAGTGGAGAGACATTATAGTCTCCCAATTTTTTCATTCACGTCACTCAAAGTGTCATCCGTGGTTGTAGCTTCATGTGGGGGAGAGAGTGCTTCAGAAGAAGATTCCAAAGATTGATCCAGTATAGGAATCCCCCCTTCAAGATGTGGAATCTCATTATCAAATTCTTGAAAATACTTCACATGTTTGAATCTATCTAGGTGATCAAGCTACTGCTCAACAACATTGTTAGTCTTGGAAGATTCAAGAAAGATCACATCTCTAGATATTATAAACTTTGTATTCACTTCATCATAGAGGTGGTATGATTTGGAGGTATTTGAATACCCCGAGAAGATACATTTGTGACTCCTTGCATTGAGTTTTTTTATCTGTTCCTTAGGTATCAAGGCATAACAGGTGGAACAAAATACCCTGAGATGCCTCACCAAAGGAATGTGGTGATCCACATTTCATAAGGAGTCTTGTTTTTTATAGCATGAGATGGACACTTGTTCTTTATATACACAACACATAGAATGACATCAGCCCAAAACATAAGTTTAACATTCTTGAAAAACATCATGGAACATACCATATTTAAGATTGTCATGTTCATTCTTTCAGCCACTCTACTCTATTTAGGATTATAAGGCACGGTTGTTTGATGTTTGATCCCATGCTGGAGAATATAGTCTTCAAATTCATTTGATGTATATTTTTTTCCATTATCAATATGAATAGATCCAATATGAGATTTTGCATCATTTTCAGTCATGCATGAAAGTTCTTGAATATTTCAAAAGCTTCATATTTGTTCTTCAATAAATAAGCCCAACACATTCGAGTGCAGTCATCAATAAATGTCACCATATATTTATTACCATTTGCAGAAGGAACAGGAATTGGGCTACATAAATAAAAATGAATGAGTTCAATTTGTCTATGTGATCTATAATGAGAATCATGAATAGATTGTTTGTTGTGTTTTCCTAAGATACAAGCATCACATTGCTTAATTTTCCAAGGAATAATAGGGAAACCAGTAACACCATTTTTCTTCAACAAACGAAGGTTGTCATAGTTCAAGTATCCAAATTTAGAATGTCATAAAATACTTGATGGAAATTTACCTTCATGATAGTGGAAACTGTATGAAAATTTGTGTGCATGAGCAAAGGTTCCTTGCAGCTCCAGAAGTCTTTGTTTTTCTATCCCAGTCATGAAAAGTGAGTGATATGATTCTTTTCTGGACTCAACCTTGACATTAAATATGTGAATGGAGTGTCCTTGCTTGCGGATGTGCATCAAAGACAACAATTTTCTCGTCAACTCCGGGAGGTATAAAACATCATGTAGAAGAAATTCTAGAAGACTAGGCAGTTTGAGCCTCATGGTGCCAAGCCATAATGGCTTGAGTTTTGACTTGTCTACAAAGTATACTGCTCCATCAAAATTTTTAGTGAATTCTTCAGAGAAATATCTTCTAAAATTCAAGTGAAAAGTTGCTCCTGAATCAAGCAACCAAGCATATCTCCATGAATCAAGTGAATCATTGAATAAGTCTTCAGTTACTCCAATTTTTCAATGTGCCACAACATAATGAGCGGACTTGGGTGCTTTTCTTTTCCCTTTACCAAGTGTTTTACCCTTTTCTTCATTTCTTTCTTGCTTGATTCTGTCTCAAGCCATACGTTGTTTCATATTTTCACAATCAATTTCCTCGGGTCCTCCTTTCTCACACTCCCTTTGAATGGTGGACAGTCCATACCAAAATTCCAAAGTCACCCATAGTTACGGTGGTCCTTTGCCTATGAATATTGTGACTTAACACTAGTAGAAACATTATGTTATGAATGTTGGTGGAAACAAATCTTGATTTTTCACTGGAATTCGAACGCGAGGATGGAGTTGGCCTGCATACAGTGTAGTAGTGTGCATTGAATTCCATATATAGTGGTACAATGGTGCATTTGGTTGTGTTTAAAATCACCTCAATTGAAGTTCATATGCATAAACTATGCCTCCTACAAGGTGACCTACATTTTTTACTACCATAGTACAAGTGGATGCCACATCATCCCCCCATTACTCACATGTGGACTATCGATAATATTATAGAAGGTCCAAAACCTTAACACAATTTAGGTTTGAGGAAGTGAAAACCCCAACCCTATATAGCTATCATGCTATGTTAGATAGCTTGTTGCTAGGAGGAAAAGGGGTTCCATTCCTCAACATTGTATCTTCTTCCATAGTTGATTAAAACATCTAAGAGTGATATTTTGTAAGCATAATAGAGAAGGAGGAAGTTTCTATAACAACCATTTAAGCCACAATTCCAAAAGGTAACTCCATATTGAGTTCACATTCCTTTATATGTGCCTTTTGAAACTAAAGCAATAAAAGCATAGCATAGGTCTCTCCTTCTAGCTAGTTTTTCTCTTGTATTGGGTTTACCAGGATAAATGTTGTGTTATTTTTTATGGATGGTGTAGACTTATGCATGTTCTTTCATTTTCATATTTCATTTATTTCATAAAATTTTAAAAATTCTAGTAATTAAATAATTTAGGATCTATGGAAAAAAATTAATTTGCATAGTTTAATATTTCATAATATTATAGATCTGTTGTGATGAATTGTTCCACTGGAATATCCAAGGAAATTTATAGATCAAATGATCATCATCATATTGAAAAAATATATATAATGTCACATATGTCAAATATCCTTATGTCTCAAGTACACCCTAGCTAGGAGGCCATTCATTGCCTATCTTAGAAACAAATGATGAGATATTTTTTTTATCAACTATGATTTCTCAACAACAAGGTTATTGCCCTACATTTGAAATTTTGGATAGGGATATATATTATAAAGCTTTTCAATCATATTGGAGTTTACCATGAAATTAGTCAAACTGGGTTAAGATTGTTTCCATTTTTAGGTAGAAGTGAGTGTCTTGTATGTAAGTGTGTGTGTTATATGTGTGAGTGTGCCACTTTTTCCCCAACAAAAATATCATGGGATCCTCGCCACTTCTCAATAATTTTCATCTAGAGTGTGGATTTCTTTTCAATATTGATTATGATTCCTAACCCACGGATCACCAAGTGAGAACCATGGAATTGTGTAATAATAAATATTTCGATAAATATTGATTATTACTTAGGTGTATGAGACATGTGTGTCGTTGTGTCACCTATGTGTGAATGCATCACTTATGTGTGTGAGTATGTCACTTATCTCTATGAGTGTTCACTTATGTGTGTGAGTCCATCACTTATCTATGTGATCCCCACTGTCGATGTGCATGGGTTAGACATACGTTTTCATTTAAATAAATCAAATAGTATTCTATTTCACAAAATGTTAAAATGTTGAAAAACCATTAAGTCAATTGAAATTTTAAAAAATTGCCTCAATTAATTATACTTTATCCATGTATGCTATGGATTTGAATTTATTACCACACATCATTGTAAACCCCACAGATTCTTACAAATGACATCATGCACCCAATATAGAATTTATTTGCAAGAGTTATGATCTTGACAAGTTAATAAATGATTATAATCACATCATGGTATAGCCCTTAGTTACCCTACCACTTCTTAGTTGTAGTCGTAGGATGCTTATAAATCACTACTAGCAATTAATACATTACAAGTTTGAATCCTTAACAAACCTTTTATAATACAACAATATATGAAATAGGATTGATGAGCTTTCTTGGAAGCTTATTTTTGTATACATTTTTTTCCTTTACAACTTGTTTGCATTTAATGTTCTTTCCAAAATTTATGCAAAAAGGACATTGAAAGAACAAAAATGGGACATGGAAAGGACATGATTAAATGTGAAATAGAAATGCAATGTATGAAAAGAGATGATAGCAAGATGCAAAATGGATACCAACAATAACATCTACCTTTGCATCCTTAAAACTTAAAAAAAAGGGCAAAAAAGTAATGCAAAGGACAAGAAGTTAATTAGAAAAAGATGATACAAGTATTATTTTGGTGATACAACTTGAGGTTTATAATTATTTCAAAATTAGTATTACACATTTTAAAAAATGACATTTATTTGTAGAAATGATGAAGTATTGACTCTAAAAAAAATAATGAAGTAGAATGAGAAATTTAACATTGATGAAGTTTTGAAATTGAGCTAACTTTTTTTATATAAATATGGATAGAAATTTACATTGATATATTGACATTCTTCCAATTAAAGGTGTGTGCTGAAGGAATTCACTTTTCTCTCTAATTTACAATGATTATCGGTTTTTCTCTCTCTAATTTACAATGATTACGAGAGTTAAATGCGTGTCAACCCATTATGAAGGTTGTTTTGATGCATGTACCAATCTTGGTGTCTTGTGTTTATTTATTATGAGAGTTAATTTATTTCAATGAGGTGTCGTGTGATTATTTATTTATTTATATAGCTTAATTATTTTTTAAGAAATAAAGATGGAAATAGCTCAAAAAATTGCAACCACAATTTATGTAATGTTGTCTAAAGAATTTGATTTAAATTTCTTTGTATTTATAATTAGTCAACAAAAGTGGAAATAAATAGAAGAAATTACAAGAATGATTTATGATAAGTTCATCTAATAATATTTAATTTTGTTTATATGAATAATACTAATTTATCAGAAATTATTTTATTAAGTATTTATTATCAATTATAAATATAAAAGATTTAATCAGAATTTCATTATCTTTAAAATATTAAATTATTTATTATGTAAAATTAAAATTAAAAGATGAAGATTTTTTGAAAATCATAATATTTCATAAAAACATATATAATTTATATGTTAAAATTATGCTCAAAATCCAAGATTTTAAATTTACAATATTCCTGAAAGAGGATTTATTTAGAATATATATATATATATTTCTTTTATGATAATTACATTTTATTTTATTTTATCTCAAATTAATTTATAGTTAGTTATGCTTAGTTTAGTATTGTATAAATTTGGGGAGTTTTATAAAAATATATATAATGTAATTAAAATATGATTACAATTATTATATATATATATATATATATATATATATATATATATATATATAATTATTTTATATTTTAATAAAGTCTTTCTTGAAATATTTTTAATATTTTATGTGAGGAATATATATGTTTATAGGGATTATTTATTTTCAATAACCAAATAACCAAGTTTCAAACTATTGCATCATATTTCATATATCATTTGTTAAAATTAAACCTAACTCAGAAGTATTCTAAATTTCAATAATCTTTTTTAATTACCTAAAACAAACCCAATTAACAAAAAAAAAAATTATATTTTTACATTAATTATTAGAAGTTTAAATATATCGAAAATATATAATAAATTGTGAAGATTTTAGATATTTCTTAATCGTGAACATCATTTTATATCAAACCACATTTAACTCAAAGTATTAAATAACTTAAAAGTTAGAATGTATTGGTATATTATTTTATATCAAATCAGTATTAAATGATTTTAATATGAAAGTATTAAATAACTTTAGCATGAAATTTGGTATGTATGGTATATTTTGCAAACATGTATGTATTCTAAATATTGATATTCAATTTATTATAACATTTTTATTTTTAAAGAAAATTAATTATTTATATTTAATTATTATTGTATTTTTTAATTTTTTTAAGGTGAATTTAATTTGATTTTATAGTTGATACATTTTTTTTGAGCTTAAAGGTATAAACAATTTGAAACATTTCAGCCTACTTACCATTCCACTCTGAAAGTCTATCTCCAATTAATTTTCTTTTTAATTATTAAAAATTTATTAAATAATTAAATAATTTTAAATTCTAAAAAGATTATAGAGTCCTTTTTACCCCTTGTTTAAAAAAAATCTACATAATCTTTTCCCACATTATAAAATAATTCAATGCAAAATATTGGTAAACAAAATACAACTTCAAAAAACATTTTTTATTATGGAAACATTGAAATTCTTTAAAAAGGAGATATACGGAATCTTTTTTCACATGACTCTTTCCACACGAAGGCAAAAATACATGTGATGCCAAAATTCTGTGGAAATTCCTATATGTAACACAACATCATGGGACGATGCAAAGATAGAAGTTTCCGAGATAGTGGGAATCTCCATTCACATGAAATATACCAACAATCATTTCACTTCAACGTCTTTAAAGATGATGTGACGTTTCCGTACAAGAAAGTCAAACTTGCACATACTGACAAACTATTCACAGAAAAACAAAATATTCCTGGCTTTGTGCCTTGGCCTTGGCCTGGGATGGCCTTATTACCCACCATGGTGAGACTGGAGATTTTTAGCAGGAAAACTTCTGGACATGAGAAGATCAGAAGAGCTATTCCCTCTCCCAGTCGCCTGTACTCTGGTTCAACAATGGCAGAAGTCAAAATATGTTAATATGGTCATCTTCCTTCTGCAAGAAATCAAAAGCCAAACAGAAACGCCAAAAATGCAGAAAATATGCATTTTTTTAACTATACCTGCAGGCATCTAATTCAGATACCCAAATGATGGCAACAACAATATGATATGTGCAGCTGTTGGCCCTCATCACAGACCAGAGCAAAAAAGTTGCTATATTCATGACCATTCCTTCCAAGGTGGCCTGACAAGTTACAGAAACTGCAAAACTTGATCAGCCCAAATGGAAATGTGCAATACTGCAGAAAGTCAGAACTCAAAAGTTTATGAGCTCTGCTAACAAGAATTGAACAGAAAATGAAACCTAGGATTAGATAGAAAGTCACCTTGCCCTTTGAGAATAGCTAGCAAGCAAGCACAGCATGAGTAGCCTCTCCATTGTAGCCATCTATTGCTGATGCAGCATCATCAGGATTCTCCCCTCAAACATCAGCAATTGGGTATTTTAATACTAAAATTCTTGGCATACATAAATCCCCAAATCCCCAACCACCATTGCTAACTACAATACTTTATTGCAGATCTAGTGAATACTATGAAACCAACTATGATAAAAGCCTCATTGCTGGGCATTGAGGTGTGAATCGTGATGATGCTGCAGCTGCAATCATTGACTGAGACATTTCTCCATGCAATAACCATCCTTCTGAATTTCAGCAGCAGCCATGGCAGAAACAGACTGCATGCTTCCTTGTGCAACTCTAACACAAAGTCGATAGAAAAGCACTATAACACCATGTTTATATAGGAGAATACCAGGCCAGGTTGGTGATTGTATCCCCTGATACGTGTCATGATGCTCCAAAAAAACTTGTAAGAAATGAATAAGGGCCATTAATTTCTGCAAAAAATGCATCACAAGAAACTGACACACTGTTCATGGGAAGTAGGCACGGCCCAGGAACAAACTAGTTAACCTGGCAGAAGACTAAAGTGGGCAGAACTTAGAAGCCCTCAAAACTGAAATCGTGCATGCATTTTTAATTACACTGTACACCGTAACCTGTTTGAAAACACATTGAATTTGACAAAACATTAAAAAAACTCTCAGAGCAGATTCATGGAGGATTCCAAGGACGGGGAAAAGGTAGAATATGTGCGCTGGCGGTTTCCATGTGGTTCATCGTAGAGATGGGAGTGCGTCCTCTAACTTGCTGCTAGATTGTCAGGTCCTTCTCAGTTTGTTGGTTTTGGCTGGCGTGCACCAGTTCCACGGGGTTCTGATTTCTGATAACCCCAAGTCACACAAGAATGATGAGGGTGGGCGACCTCCATGAGCGTTGTCATTGCCAATGCAGTAGTGACAGTCAGAGCAAGTCAGACCAAGACCAAGAAGTAGTAAGTTAGGTTGAGGGAAGCCACTGTATTATTGCGTTGTAACTTGAAACTGTGCTTTTATGTCTCTTAGTCAGAGAGGGTTTACAATGGATAGGATGAATAAAAACCACAAGTTATAGAAGGTGTATAAGCTATGGTGGTACAAGTTGGAAAAAGTTGATGCAGGCCCACAGGGTCAGGTATGATTGATAATCAATGTCACACCACAAATTTTGTGTCAACAAGATTCATTGGGTATGGTAGGAATACTAAAGACCATCACATCACAAGTCCTGGGTCTAATTAGGCTGATTGAATCACAAGGTTAATTGAATCACAAGTTAGAAAGGGGCCATATGTTATGATTTAAATAACAGCCACACAATAAAGATAAAAATCATATTGGATGTACACTCTCTAGGATATCATTGAACTATAGGTGAAAGTGCTACCTAAGTATAGTGTGAATAACAACCACAAATCAAGACAACCCACTTATTATTCCACCAAAAGTTTTGTGTCAACCATGTTCAATGAACCACAAGTTATATGGCACCAAAATTTTTGTGTCAGCCATGTTCAATGAACCATAAGTTAGAAAGAGTCGTGACTTGTTAGAACCAAAAAAACCATAAGACACGCTGCATCAAAATTTTGTTAACCTCAGTTGAAATTTAAATTTGTTTTATTAGCATTTTAGAAATTAATACACCGTGTAAATAAGAAAATGAAAAGTTCCAATCATAGTAGTGTCTATATTATTTTTACTCAATTATGAAGGTGTTCACTAATTATAATATGCAATTAAATCTAGGTATTATATCAATTAGGTATTTATATTTACATTAATATTTTTCCATCACTAACATTTTAATTGTTAGTTTTAAAGGGTTATGTAAGTTTGGAATCATTTTAGTTGGTGATGCTTTCAAGTCAAAAGCTTTACAAAAGGATTCTATTTATTTTAATTTTAAAAAAAAAAAGTCAAAAATATTAAGGCATTAGATTTGCAAGAACACCTTGGTGATCTAATATCCTTAGCTTTATGGCTTTTCAACTAATTAAGTTGATCAACTTTCATGCATGTTATTGGTTAAGTTCCCTAACCTACGAATAAAAATGTGGCCCTTCTTGGATTAGATTTTGTCCTCAATAGGAGGGATAATCTACCATGATTCATGAGCCAAACAAGTTTCTCAACCCTAGGCCCTAGCATTGGGTTTGACATAAATTCAAATTTCAAACTTGTCAAGATCTTTAAAGGAGTGTCCACATCAAGGTTACTAACAACATTTACTATTAGTCAATGTGGGATATAAACCTCCCTAGTACCTATTTCCATTACCATAGCTTGAATCATCATTACAGTTAGATTTTGATGAGCTAGCTTAAGGCATAGCATCCCACCGTTGTTAACCTCCCAAGGCCTTGATGGTTTCCAGATACATGATACAATGGTGGGATGCACTAAAATGGTGTGTAAGAAAAAACAAAAGTGGCCCATCAAGACCATTGTAGTAGACAAGCCATCACAAGCCTCAACTATTTTGGTGTATAAAATGGTGCCCCAAAGCTCTTGTCTATCTCAATAAAGAGGGACGCATAAGGCTTGCTTAGTATGTGTCGCATCCCCAAGAGGGGGAGACAAAAATTACCTACTCAAAAGGCTATGGCCCATCACTATCCAATATTGTATGAGCCATAGAAATACTCAAGCATTCTAAATTGAACTCTTTTGAAGTTTTCCTTTGTATCAATGATAATGATGAAGAGGTGATGAAAGATATTATTAATTCTCAATGAAGATTGTCTCCTAGAAAGTCTAGGGCTTAAGTTACCCTAGTAAAAAATATACACAGTCCCCCAAGTTAGGTCTTCAATTGTCAATGTTGATTTTTTATGTCTACAAGAGGTCAAAATTCTTGGTTTTATGCCAAGGACAACATTATATGTTATCTAGTAGGGATCCAAAATGCTTGTTTTCAATCACACCAAAGGTAAGAGTAAGATTTTCATTCTCATTTATCCGTAGTTTATTGGGGTTGTAATTGATTGGTGGGAATATCCTTGTCAAATATCTCTTTGGGTCTTACTCTATTTATGTAATGTTCCCAAAATTAGCAAGAAGCTAATAGAAACATTGATTTTTCTTATATCATCTAGGAGGTGAATAAAATGGGTGAGGAGACCCATGAGTAGGAATAAAATCCCTCATAGTGTGAAAGGGATCAAAAGAGTAGCTTTATTTTGCACCTTCCAGTGTGAAAAGGGGCAAATGCATGAGGAAAAGGTCAAGTTTGACCAAGTCAACAGTGCTGCCAAAGAGGGTGTGGATTGCTTGGGAAGACAACGCAGTTTGAATGGGAGGAAGATCACTTGGTGGAGGAAACCCTAATGTGTGGGGTCCAAGGCAAGAAGGTTTTCATTTGCATAAAAGGATGAAGAGGTAGCCACAGAGGATTATGTTTGAGTATTTGATTTTGTTCTATGTAGATTCTTTGCATTCTCGGGTTGTTTAGCAGAGTTGCAATGGAATTCCTGTTTAGGATTCCTTCTCCTTCTTGAGAGGCCTCTTGAAGGATTTCATTTCATTTCTCCACATCTAGGCTCAAGGCCAAGCCACCTCCTTTAGCTACAGCATTATTTCTGCTAAAGTATAACGTTGTGTTGCAGGGTGTTGCAGTAGAGGGTTCCACAACACCATTTCCTTGGCTCATATTTTAGAGGGGGGGAGCTTCTATTCCTCTGGGAGGTTAGTGAGGAAGGTTTCAGAGCTGATTTTCATATCTTGGCATTAGGCCAAGCATATCCCATCTACTACAGCACAGTCCCTCTCCTTGACTGCGTTATTTCAGTGTGTATCTGCAGTGGGGGTTTGAACCACTATTTTAGAGGGTGATATCTTCAGTGTTAGGATCAACCTATCACTAGAGAGATCTGTTGGAGGAGGTCTATTTCAAATTGTGCATCATATTTAGCCATCTCCATCCATTTTCTGAGTTGCAGCTGCTATTCAGTCTTTGGGACCGCAACTCCGACATTTTTCCAAATTGTAGATTTCAGCCAATCCTTCTAAGGATTATTGTACTATTGTTTCCAGGGGTTGATAGCTTGCTCCCCCACATTTCTTGAGCTTCATATTGTTATATCTTTGTATTATTGTTCAGTATGTTGCATTGTCTCCAATAAACTACGTCATTTTAGCCTTATGACATTTCTGTGTAGCAATGTTTCTCTATTCTCATGTACATGTCTCATTGAGGCTTTCATTGCCCAGCTTGAGTGACTGATTCCTCAAGGATTTTTATACATTTGCTACTATATTATACATTTGTTGGCTATCTACATCTTCATGTGTTCAAGCTTAATAAAATAACGTTGTTTCTCTATTTCTTGTTCATGCGTTGCTGCAGCCCCCTTCATTGGGCATTTTTCCAAGACAACTAGGTTTGGGAGACCTGTTTAACCCACCTAGAGTGATTTCTTTTGAGCCTCCTCTTGGATTTAGGTCTTAGATACATTGATCTAAGGGATCCAGGTCTTGGTTTCAAATCTTGTAGCAGCCATTCCTGAAAAATGCGTTTTTCAGTCACGCCTTGCTGAGCAATCCCATTTTGGGATATTAAAGTGGTATCGGAGCATCAATCTTGGCTCAGCCTGTGATTCTCAGCCGAAGAGATCATAAGATTGAAGAGGATGGGTTTAATCTCATCATATTTCAAATCCATGAAGAACCTCCCCAAGGAGGATAAGCAAATAGAAGAGGAAGAACCCTACACTTCCTATTCTCATCAAAAAAGAGACAAAGAAATGAGCAGGAAAATACTCCATCCTTTGGAGGAGAAAAAGTGGATAGGCTTACAAAGCTTCTTCCTAAATTTGTACAAAGCATCCATGAAGATTTCAAGAAGATAATAAGGGAGATGTATGGAGAATCTCCAAGAGAGTTTGATTCTGAAACAAACTCTAGATTTTCATATGAAGAGTGTGAGCATGCAGTCACACACCATGATGTATAGTGCAGTCACATGCCTAGATTTGCCATGAATAACATGGAAGAAGAATAAAAGGTTGCTAGGAGGGAAACTCTTAGTGATTCCTTGAAAAAGTATGAGTCTCAAACTCAGAAATTCAGAGATCATCTTAGTTTTTCAGAGTTTTGCAAGATCAAGGTGAAGGGAAGAAAACAACATGATAGATTTCTTCTATCAATTTTTGATGGTTCACCTGCATGTTCAACTAAAGCTTGGGTGGATGAGCTAGACACCTTCTTGCAGCAGCACCAAATTCCTGAAGATGAAGTCATCAGAATTGCAGCACTGCATTTGAGAGGTAAGGCCTATGCCTAGTGGAAATTTGGGTCCCTTTCTTTAAAAAATGAAAATGCTTCATCTTATGAAAGTTTCACTAAAGCATTAGTGAAAATATTTGATAGGAGGATTCATAATACATATGTGATGGAGCCAAATAAGAAAACTCAAATAGAAACCTTGCATAAAACCATGGAGGAGGCTAAAAACTTGCACCATACCTTGTTGAACGAAAGACTTTCATCTCATATCTTGGGGCAAGAAAGCATGGAGATCTCTTTTTCAAAAGAGGATACAATCATTGGGAGGTTGCCCACTCATTATGAGGAGGTTGATGGCAATAGCGCTGACATATCTAGAGTTGATCTAGCACCTCAGGCAGAGGAAGGAGGAGCTCTTGCTCCAACTAGAGGGATTCTTGCTTCCTTGCAAGGGCGCCCCCAGGATCTCATGTGTGGAGGACAAGGCACAACTCATTATCTACATGTGTCATTGTTGAGGAGGTGTGAAACCATGCAGACACAAGGAGGAGATAGGGAGGATAACCGACATCATGAGATGAGGAGTACACACCCCTATCCATTTCAGGAAATTGATGCACCTAGGAGGGAGACTGGATTGCACAGTGAGAGCATGGAAATCTATCCATTCATACATAAAGTCTACTCTTGATGATGATGTCTCATTGTATGGAGGCATTTCATTGGGGAGACCACTAGATCAATAGAGGGGGATGGATGCTTCACATTTGGAGGCACCACTCATTGATTCCCTAGAGGTCGAGACCTTGGGAGAGCTTGGTACAGTGTTGGGAGTCTTGGGTAGACTCAAGGAGGAGAGAGGTATTCTCTCAACATTATCTACACCCACTCTCATTTCAAATTCTGCGTTGTGGCAGAAGCAGCAGAGGAAGGATAGCAGCCTTCCAACTTGCATCTTTGACATGGGAGTTGTCAAAGAAGAGGGCAGCCATATGATAGGTATTCCTCGTGATAAATCATCAACGATGTCACTATGGAGGATAGATCCATATTGGAGCTCCCAGCTGTTGGTGGAGTATTCCAAGGATCTTCTTGCTGGTAGGATATTGGATGACATTTGCATGAGGAGGAGAGTCATAACTCATTGGAAGAGTTAGCACAACCACCTCTTTTCTCTTTGGAGTTGAGAGGAGACTCAACTATGATCTACTCCCTTTGCATGAGAAAAACATATGGTAATGGTGTTGATTATTTACATAATGATTTATATAATGTATGTATGTATCCCTTAACCATCTATGTGCAGAATGTTGCTCCAAGGAGGAGCATTCTTTATTTTAGGTTTCATGGTCTACTTGAGGCCATAAGCATGATTGATATCCACTCCCTAGGAGGAATTGGGGAGGATATGTATTATGGAGGACATGCTCACTTTACACCATAAATCATTCACTTCCTCCATACTTATGAGGAGAGTGGGACAGCAAGCAAGTGGTTGAGAAACCACACTTTTTGTCACACTCTTTTGCAGTTGAGGATCAAGCTGTGTTGGTTACATTTGAGGGACCATTTCCTTCTCACTTATTACATATGGAAGCAAGCATGATTCTCATTTTTTCTCCCTATGTTTCTATTATTTCTGTCTTTATGAGGAGCATGTTTGGGAGAGAGACACATTGGATGGATGTGTCCTTTGGGAGAAAATATCTCCATATTTTTTGTAGCACATGTTCTAAGGGGAGCATGGGAGATTATATGGCCACCACAGCAACACATTTGTCTCTTTATGAGGGGGGCCATAGGATTGAATGGACTCCATATGATGGTGACTTCCAACTCATCGTATATGGAATGGTTTGGGCCAGCTTGATTTGCAACGTTGGAGGAGAAATATTTGGAGATCTAGTCCTCGTCTTGCCACTTGAGGAAAACTTTATTGCAGCCCAAGATCAGCCAACACTCTACACTTATCATAATTGGAGATATGGATAGTGTGGGGTAGGCTACCTTGTCTACCATATTCAGATTTTCATCCCGCCTACTTTGCATGAGCCAAAGGTGGAGGAGAATTTTCAGGAGTTGCCTAGTTGGGAGGTGACTCATTTTGCATGGCTAATAGCTTGGGGATGGAGGATTCATATGGGGGAGATATCTCCCATTATATTTCATATCCCATTCCTCAAAGGGACCTCTAGAAATCACTTTTTTATCCTCTTGAGTATTTCACCTTTACATGATGATAGCTTGATAGCTGACTTGCATGCTGAGGAGGAGCAATGTGGAGATTTGATTGATGAGATAGCATATTTTTACTTGGAGGAGTTCATCATACATGGATGCTACAGGGAGGGGAGGATAAATAACTCAGTTCTATCCTTGCACTTGCTTGAGGACAAGCAATCTTTGAGAGGGGAGGACTGTAATGTTCCCAAAATTAGCATGAAGCTAATTGGAACATTGGTTTTTCTTATATCATCTAGGAGGTTAATGAAATAGGTGAGGAGACCCATGAGTATGAATAAAATCCCTCACAGTATTAAAGGGATCATTAGAGTAGCTATATTTTGCACCTTCCAGTGTGAAAAGGGGCAAATGCATGAGGACAAGGTCAAGTTTGACCAAGTCAAACAACGCAGTGATAGGAGGTGGAGATCATCTTTTGGGACAACGCAGTGAAAGAGGAGGGGAGTTTCCTTGATGGAGGAAACCCTAATGAGTGGGACCCATGGAGAGGGATCTTGCATTTTTTTTAAAGGAGGGTAAGGAAGCGATTGTTATTCATGTCTATGATTATTGATTTCTTGGTTTGTTTAGACTACTTGCAGTCTCCTGCTGTTTAGTAGAGTTGCAGTGTTGTTTAGCACAATGAATTAATATTTAGGATTCCTTCTCCTTCTTGAGAGGCCTCTTGAGGGATTGCACTTCATTTCTCCACATCTAGGCTCAAGGCCAAGCCACCTCCTTTAGCTACAGCGTTATTTCTGTTGAAGTATAATGTTGTGTTGTGGGGTGTTGCAGTGGAGGTTCCACAACACCATTCCTTGACTTGTTTTTTAGAGGAGGAAACCTTCTTACCTTTGGGAGATTAGTAAGGAAGGATTCAAAGAATATTTCAGATATTGGCACTTTTCCAACACTTTCTATTCCACCTACAGTGCAGTTTCCCTCAGTGACTGCATTATTTTCAGTGTGCATCTGCAGTGAGGGTTTGTAGTGTTGATTGGAGGGTAAAATCTACAGTGATAGGATCAGCCTTTCACTTGGAAGATCCATGGGAGGATGTCTATTCAGCTTGTGCAACATCTTCAGCCATCTCCATCCAGTTCCAGTTCTTGATTTGTAGCTGCTACTGCAACTCCCACATTTCTACAGTTTTTCCATTTTGTTGTATTTCAGTCAATCCTTCTAAGGATTGTTGCATTGTTGTATCCAGGGGTTGAGATCTTGCTCCCCCATCTATTTTGAGGTATAAATTTCTATATCCATGCATTGACATCATTTTTCAGCATTTATTCATAACATATTGCACATTTATAGCCTGGGGTTTCACATATGTAGCAGTGTTCTTCATTTTCTTGTACATGTTCTATTAAGGCTTGTATTGCCTATCTTGAGTGACTCTTTCCTCAAGAAATTGTACTCTTTTGCTGCTATATTATACATTTTTTGGATATCTACATCTTCATGTATTCAGGCTTAATAAAATAAAGTTTTTGCTCCATTTCTTGTTCCTACATTGTTGCAGTCCCTTCATTGGGCACTTGTTCAAGACAATGAGGTGTGGGAGACCTGTTTTACCCACCTAGAGTGATTTCTTTTAAGCCTCCTCTTGGATTTCGGTCTTAGATACATTGATCTAAGGGATCTAGGTCTTGGTTTCAAATCCTGTAGCAGCCATTCCTGAAAAATGCATTTTTCAGGCATGCCTTGCTAGCAATCCCAATTTGGGGATATTATAGTGTATCCCCCTTATTTTTATTGTTGTACCCTTATAACCCCAATATTGTTATTATTATGCCCTTACATTATTATTTTTAAGTCAACTAGGATTATATTGTGACCCCTTGGACTCCTATATATAGAAGGAGGTTTTGTCATTTGTACCATCCAAGAATTTTTCATTTATGTAATGTAAAGGAGGTTTCCCACTCAAAGTGGCTTATTTCAAAGGCGTTGATCTCTCTTCTCTTCTATTTTTGGAGCTAGTTTCATAACAGCCAACCTCCCCAGCAACAACGCCAAAATTTTGGACTATAAGTTATTCTTAAATAATCATCTTAAACCTGTACACATTAAATTGTCGACCTAGGATTTTGTCTTGTTATTGCAAGGTTTTCAGCTCAATTGGTGCAAGAGTGGCGTTAAAATTACTTTGATCTAAGTAAAACCAATGAGAATAAGTGACTAAGAAATGAAAGGAAAAGAAAAATATTTACTAAAATAACACTCTCTTTCTACCTTTAAATCGTAATCAAACTGATAACAGAAGTAAATTGTTAAGTTTTATGAAGAAACCAAATAGAAACTCAAGTTGTTTCCTAGAGAATGATAACTGTAAGAAAGGAAATCAAATGTGTTAATCAGAAAAATGCTAAAAGCTGTAAATTCACATTTTCTATGGAAAAAATTATCAAATCATAATGATGTAAAGGAAATCTCGTTTAACAATATTTACTACAATTTCTTGTAAACAGTAACAGTAAATCTATGAGAAATAACTTAATCTAATAAGGAATTAATCATGCAAAATCTGAAAGTAAAATGTAATAGTAATACATAGGAAGACAATATTTGTTCTAGGAATGGGCCCATGGTTTCTAGAATCTAACCATATTTTAGTTAAATTAATGCACTAGATTAAAATAAAATGTTGAAATCTTAATTAATATGAAACAATAAATTACAAGAGAAGTTTGCAAAAACTCAGGAGACTCTGTTTCTGCAGTCTCGTTTGAAAAGTAGTAGGAACAAAAAATTAACCTTTACTAGAGTTTAATCCTAATTTTATATTAAAAAATAGTCCTAAATTTGAAAGGATAAAGCTATCCTAAGAATTGAAAGACTCTCAGGATGATTAATTCAAGCTATGAAATCTGTAATGTATTTCTTAGAATAGCAGACCACGATCCTCTTTCCAACCTTCTCGTGCATATAAGGCATTGATTCATGGTCAACAAGCCATAGATATTTGGAACGATTTCCCTATGGCTCAACCTTCTTCAACTATTCAAGGAACAACAATAAACATCGAATATTTCTTGTCCAAATATCGACCCAAATCGTGAGTTAATAGCGTCTTCAAGATGAAAATTGATTCAATAATGAGATAAAATAACAAATTAGTTATTAACTCCTTTATAGAACTCTTTAGAATTGAAATTATTATAATCCATGCTCAAAATTCTTGAAAAAATAACTATAAACTAAGTAAATGAGGTGAAGAATTATACAAATTCTGTAATATCCCTACTTAGCCCAAGCTAAGAGGAATATACAATTCTGTTTCATTTTTTGTTGATCGAATAAATGAATAAAGGAGGACATGTAAAACTCCTGAAAATAATGTATAAATCAATGACCATGTGAACAAAGACAAATTTGGGCCATGTAAATAAGACACTTGTAGGTTTGAATGGGTTTGAACTATGAGACTGGGTCAACCTTGACCAAATATACAACGTAGTCTAGATGCAATGTACCTCATGGATGCACAGCATAGTTTTAGATGGAGGCTCCAAATTTGAAAGGATCTAACTCATTGAAGTGGTTTAGGGTTTTATAAGGCTTTTATCTTATAAAAGGAAAATGAGAGCAACATGAGAGGGTGATTGATGATAATCATTTTCTGAATATATTGTCTAGTTAGACATATATCATTCTCTAGTTGTTTAGCTGAGAATAATTTTTTTTAGCATTGGGTGTTCCTGAGCGGGAATCCCACCTCCTTCCTTGAGAAGCTCTTGGAGGAGCCTTGTTTGTCTTGTCCACTATCTGGCAGTTTACCAAGCTTCATCTTGCACCTACAGTGTTGATCTTGTTTAGGATTGGGTTGTCCTTGTGAGCTGCAGCAAGTGGAGGATAGATCTCTTCAGATCTATGCATCTCTAGCACCCCTTCTCACTGGGAAAGACTTCTATCCCTTTCAAAAGAGTGTTCTAGACCCTTGGAGCTTTAGATCCATATTTTAGCATTAGTCCAAAGCATTCTCGGAGTCTACAGTGCAGTCACTTCCCCTGTACTGCATTATTTTCAAGAGCAGAGTTGCAAGGAGTTTTGGCATCATCTTGGAGGAGAGATATCTGGTGATTGGATTCTTCCTTTCACTGTGGTGATCCGTGGATTGGCCATCCAATCCATGTTAGTTCAGATCTGATCTATTTTACTTCATATGCTTCATATTTTTCTGAATATTACTGCATATCTGTAACTTAGATCTCAGATATACTCACTGTTATTCATGTTTTGCTGAAATCCCCAAGGGGAGTGTATAAAGGAGCCTTTCTTGAATACATATCTGAAATAGATATATCATTTTGTATATAGATCTGCTCTAGATTTGGGTTGTAACATACTACTACTTTAGCCAATGAAAACAACTTTTTCAAGCTTATTCATACATTTCTTGTGGTTGTAGCACCTCATTTTTAGGGGTTCCTTCTTGTATAACCTTCTCCTTTCTGTTATACATTGTATAAGCTACTTTGTAAATATATTTTTCTGATGTATAGCTGAAATATGAGCCTCCATATTGATCTCCTACAAATATTGGGCTGAACTGCGTTATTTTCCAGCAGTGTTGTTTTTGTATTGCTACAGCCCCTTCCTTGGGCATTTCCTAGCTGCACTAGGTGTGGGGAGACATGCTTAACCCACCTAGAAGGATTTATTTTTGAATCCCTCTTGGATTCAAGTCTTATATTGTCATATCTAAGGGATCCAAGTGTTGGTTTCCAATCTTGTAGCATACATTCCTGAAAAATGCGTTTTTCAGGCATGCCTTGCTAGCAGTCCCGATTTTGGGATATTACAGTGGTATCAAAGCATGATCTTTGGCTCAGACTGTGAGTATCAAGACAAATAATTAGCTTGCTCTCATTAGTTTTTAGATCCAGAAAGGACCTCTCCAAGGAGGTTAAGAAGATATAAGAAGGAGGAGAGGAAGTACCATGCACTTCCTACTCTCACAAAGAAGAAGACAAGGAGCATGGAGGATGCTTGGATCATCAGATTTTGAGTGAGTACCTTGTTGAGTACAAGTATCAACCTAGAGCCTTCAAGGATACTCTAGCCTTCCCACATTTCATTCAACTGGAGGAATGGAGGAGACCCTGCAGCAAGGGAGAAATCAAGGGAAATAGCTTTCTATTGTCCACTTTTGATGGGACATCTACAGCTAAAGCTTGGGCAAGAAGACTCAGTGCATTCTTCCTACTACATCTAGTGGTAGAGAAAGAAGCAGTGGAGATTGCAATTCTGCACCTGAAGGGTGAAGCAATTGGTGGTTCAGCCATGTGAGACATGCAAAAGTATCTTCTTTTACAGATTTCACTCAAAGGGTGGTTAAGAAATTTGATAAAGAGAAATCAGAGCAAGAGAATCCCTCACTACTTCTTGAGGATTTTTGTACCAGCACTATGAAAACCTTGGAGGAGCAGCCTTCAACATCAGTAGTTGAGGGAGCCAACATAGTAGAAGAAGGAACTCTTGCAACCATACAATATGTTCCCAAAGCCCATCAAGGTATGATTGTGTTTCCATTTTCTATTATTGCAGAAAATATTTTAGAGAGTTCTGGAAACCTACTGTTGCATGACCCAGAATCATCACTTACTGCTAATCTAGAGCAACAAAGTTGCACTGTGTTTTCCAAGAGCAGCAGTGAATAAAGGAGGACCCATTCCTCATGGGAGCAATCATATGTCAGCTTCATTCAGGAAGCAATGAAGACAAGGGGTAGGCATCTTGAGATGAGAAAAATTTTCTCCTCTCTAGATGAAACTTTCTCAATGAGCATGCCACAGCTCAAAGAGAGACTTCTACTTGTAGTAGATCCAAGACCCCACTGGTTTTGGAAGGCCATGCATGAGGAGGAGGTCTCATCAAGAGATCCCATGGGACGTGCACTTCAACATTTCATGAAGTGCAAAGTTCTTCAAAGATATAAGAAGGTTGGTGTCCTACAATGGGAGGATACAAAGTATTTGTAGAATGAGATCCATGATCCAAAAGTTATTGAGTGGATGTGGATGATGAGCAAGAAGTTGGAAAGCTACTTTCAGATCTATGATACCAGGCAGCAGGAGGCTTGGCTACGTTGGCTACTCTTGAAAGAGTTTGGCCATCATCCTCTTTCTAAGGGTATGTGGGGGGAATATGTGTGGTAGGATGCTTGCATCATTGGGAAGCAAGGAGTATGGACACATTGTGTTGATATGGCAATCTTTATATCAATCACCATGTTTTCACCACATGAATTATATGATAGAGGTATGGGGAGGCAGAAAAATATTTTTTTGCTTTGGATGTTCTTGGGAGAGCAAGAGTAGATTTGCTCTCACACTTTGCATGATGTTGCAGGAGTAGGAGATGGCACTATCATGGTGCAAAGGGGCTACTCCTTAGCCTTAGATGATCTCAAAGTACTTCCACTCTAGAAGGAGCTTCTTGTTTGTAGCAACATTATGGAAGATTTCTTTGACAATGAACATGTCAAATACTGGAGCTATGTATTGGCAGGAGCCTATTTGCATAGGCCAACAATGTTGTCACTCTGAAGCATGGACTTATGGATGGAGTGTCCCCAAGATAATTCCACTTTTTATGCACTTGATGGACAAGGGGGAGGTGAGAAAGATGGAGTAATGGATAGAGACATCTATTGTTGTGATATGTTCTTCTTGGCTTGGATTTCCAAGTACATGAGGGAGGATCTTCATGCAGCACATGATTCATTTCTCTTCATAAGAGTATTTCATATCATTATGAAGAGTTTTTTCATGGATCATATCATGATCTTATTTTAGTACATGGTAAGGATATTTTTGTTGCATTTAGTGATCTGCATACTATTACCATTTCTATGCAGTGCATTGCTCCACAAGAGGGCAAGCTTTTCATTGAGCTCCATGATCAACAATGGGCCAGAATGTATGATGGAGATAGCCATTTCTTATATGGCCATGGGAAAGTGTTGTATTACTTCATGTATGTTCATTTGTTGTACAGAGCCATCTACTATTCATTAGTAAATGAAATAACATACATAGACAACCATGTATCCAACAACCACTTGCCTTGTAATTTTCTGAAGCAGCAATTAGAAAAACTGCGCTATAACTTCATAGGAAATTGTTGGTACCTTCTGTTGGGGTTCCCATGTTTTGGCCAAATTGGAAAGACCAAAAGATGAGACAACATCAGAACCACTTTGGGGCCCTAGGATCTAGCCCTCCTAGACCCGGAGAGGGATCTCTCCAATAAGACAAAGAATGGTATATCTTTGAAAGCCCAAGATTAGGTATTAGGCTAGTTATGAAGCATAAGGGGGGGGGGGGGGGGGGTTTAAATGATTTGGTTGGTTGGCTATTGGGTTGGGTCATGAGATCATAAACTGAGAAAGTAAGGGAAGGAAAGGAGCAGAGCAGTAGGATGTTTCAGCAAAAGAGGATAGGTTAAGAATGTGCCATCCATTGGGCTATGGAGTCATGAAAGGGGATTACTTGCAAATAACTAAGCAAGGCTTCTAGAGGGCAAGTCATCTATACTAAGGGATCTTCTTAGATAGATGGTGGAATGAAAAATTAAGGAAAGAAGATGAAAGAAGGAAAGACACCCAATTTCTGTCTATAGATCAGGTCAGAGATCATTTAACTCTAGACCTGCTTGGACATAATCAAAGGTAGCTTTCAATGGAGGTACAAAGGGGCAGCTTATAGATTGGACCAGAGGTCATTTAACTCCAGGTCTTCTTTAGCATGCTCCAAGGGAAAAATAGAGATAAGGTTCAATACAGAGCTAGGGTCTATAGATCGGAGAAGGAATTTTAACCTTCCCTGCTTTGACACCAGTAAGAACATCCAAGCAGCAAACCCTGAATTCATACATCAGCTAGCAACATATGGAACCTCTACACTGGTTAAATTAGCCGAATTTAATCTTAGATTCACAATCGGCAGAAAACATCGAAGGCAGGGAGAGCAGAAACATAGGGTACCTAACAAGGGTAAATCCTCTGTCGGATAATTTGATGCATGCCCAAAAGACCAATGAATAGCATGAAAATTTAATAAAACAATATGATAAGAGAAACATCACCCGTAGTAATAGACCAGGATCTTGTGAAATTGCTTGATTAATTGATGTGCAAAACCAGTCACATACATTGAGCTCAATGGTTGAATACAATCCAAACTTCCTCCCAGCCTACTAAATCACAAACTACTCTGTTACTCTCTTCCAAAACTGTTTCTAACAGTTGAATCAATCCCTATAACTACAACAGCAGCAACAACAACAACAACCTTTACACTGGGTTTTTTCATGAATTTAATAGCCGAAGAAGAGGCTGAAGAGGTAGATAGAAAACTAAATGTAGTATTAACTCTTAGAACAGGAAGAGGGCCGAGGCCCCATTCTATTTTAAATTCTAGGCAATTATCTTCAGTACTCTTTGGATGAAAGAGTAGTCTTCGTCAGCCTACAATTTACTCCAGGTATGTCTTTGATGTACCTGTTGTAATACCTCTGCAATACTCTGGTGAGGCGAAAAAAATGTAGATCATGGATTTCAGGTCTGCCATACTGTGTAACCAATGCTTTTGATAACATAGGACTGTTGTCAGGGAGGAAACTTCTCATGGACACAATGTAGATTAAAATCATAGGTGTACTATGTCCTTTCTCGGGAGGAAACATTCTGTTGATTTAAACACCCTGATGATATGGTTTTTTGTGCATTGGACCTTCTAGGAGATCCATGGGGTCTTCGATCTGGTATTTTGCCTCTAATTGTTTAGTTAAGGCTTAAAATATTCAATTATATGCCTTAAAATCTCTGCTTTCCACTAATACTCTCTGTCTGCAAAGTCTGCGCTTTAAATGGTTCTAGAAGGTTTGACAGAGTTTAGCTCCGTTCTTTGAATGCACATCCTGTCATGGCTCCTTCCCAGGCTTTCTTCATAAATATGATCTCTGAACATGCTCTTCCCTGCGTTCTTCACCACCGCGATAGTGACTGTGAACAGAGGAGGTTTTCACCACCTGAAACCCTGCAAAACATGAAAACATGTTAAGAAAACATGCACGGGAAGGGTGGCACAGATGACTGTGAAAATGGCAGCGTGTCATGGATGAGGACGATGAATGCAAAGGATGCTTTGGCAAAACGTAGTGGATCAGCGAGAGATGCAGTCAAAGGTGGCAAGAATGGAAATTTAAATGCAGAACCTTAGAATTCGACCTTAGAATGGAATATATATAAAGGGACGGGTGAAAAATGTGATGAAATACGTGGAATGGGTGACATGGCGGGACTGGTTCAATGGCGGGCGTGCATTAAATCTGGACCGTTCGATTTCATGGAAGAGATTGACAGTTGAAAATTCATCAGGGGGCGATGGACAGTGGGCCAGGGGTCGCGTTTGCCTTAGGTTAACTCTTGCGCAAATTCGTGGTGCGACTACCGTCAGATGGCGCGCCCCAGATCGGACAGTGTACAACAATATCACGCCAGATCTGTGGACGAACGTTAATGCGAAATGGAGGGCAGTTTATGAATAGTGCGCGGAGCCATGCGTCATGCGATGAGTGGAATCGCTTCCAAATGAAAAATACCGCCCACCTCCCAAAGGCGGTGCGATAGATACCGCCAGTTTCTGCACAGTGTTTTGGCGCGGGGACCATCGGGGTGGATGAATATGGACCGTTGGATCACCGGGTTAAATGGGCGGTTGTGATGCAACCAGGCGGTGAAAGGGGTGGGGACCATGGGCGCGATGGGATTGCGAAGACCTTCGGATCTGTCCAGATCGATGGCTAATAATGCTCCCGATACATATTTGCAATAAGTGCCTTTCGGGCTAATGCCAGGTTTCTGCGCCCGGGTCACATGGGGAAAAGGTCAAGGGAGCTGGCCGAAGGGGGCTGGCCTATTACAAAGGTAGAAAATGGGTTTTTTGGCTCATTTTTAATGAAAATCAAAGCCAAATAGGGATAACGATAGAGGAAAAAGGGGTTGCTTGGCCAAACCAAGGGTGTATGCGTGGTTTAAAGGGGATTTAGGATGGTTTAGGAGGACTAGGGGAGGGATTTTGGGGTGGAAGGGACGCTTTGAAAAAAGGGAAAAAATATGAAATGGAAGATTCTGCAGGGGTACGAGGGATAAATAAAGGCCTTTTGGAGCACAACTTTTTACAATCAGTGAGACCTTATAATGGGAATCAGCAGAGGGGATTTCATCAAAGGACAAAGGCACAAGGAGGCTTCAAGGATGATGTGTTTTAAGAAGAAATGCATTCCTTGAAGGCTTAGAAACCTTTAGCCCCCTTTTTTCTTGTCAAAATTTATAGGGGGGCTAACAGTGGCTCCACATGGGGATGGCTTCTTCTTGAAGGAGTCAAGAATTCAGAACATGATCTTTGGTGTAGGCCAGATGCCTGGTACTTGACCCATCCATTTTCTCTCTTGGATCAACTGCCACAAATTGTGAAGACATCAAATCAGCAGAAAAATTCTCAAACAATCTACCTACCCATCCTACAATCCTAGCATTTTTTCTTCCAGGGTGCATTTGGACTAGCAGACCCTTTACATCATTTATTTTTTAAAAACAAGAAAATAAACCTACTCTATATCTACCCTTATTGCTCCATGAGGCTAGATTAAACTGTTGGCCTCATAACTCTCTACCTAGGCTACATCTGCTAGGATTACACTGTCTAGTAGATTTCTTCTCTGCATGCTAAGACAGAAATTGAAAAACATTCAATCCAGGATTAGACTGTCTGGCTCGTTTTGGACCATGGCATAAAACAAAACTGCTCATGGACTGAAAACTTTGCAGAAATTTAAAACAACTAACTAGATTCTCACAGACTGAGATTTATTGAGCTTTTCCTAACTACCCTACTCTACTTCAAATATTTACAAGTCTAGCTCACAAAAATTGTCTTCCAATGCAACCAGTCCATCAAGTGATCCCATGACTGGTCTTCCTTGCTCAACTCCTTGAGCAGGTTGGATAGGTAGGGCTGCTCCCACTCTTTTTGTTCCACAACAGTAACTACAAAAAAAATTCTTGCTGTCTACAACATGCTGCTAAAAAAGACCCTTGATCCTTCTTCAAATGTGTGCAGGAAATGAACATAAGGATCATGAAATTATACCTGGTTATGAATATCTAGCAAGCAGGCTTCAACCAGGATTTCTTCTTCTTCCACTGGATCAAGAACAAGACTCTCTTGAGAAAGAGAATCTCCCTCATCTTCTTCATTTTTTGAACCAGAGGACTCATCATATATGGCAGTGTTGTCCTCTTGGAGCTCTGGGATGTTCTGATCAGGTGGGCCAAGCTCTGTGAAGAGATCCATGTATTCTTGAGCAGGGGTATGTTCCTTTGCTTCCTCTTATTCAAGAGAAAACTCCTTGCTTTCAAACTGCTCAAATATCTCTTCCTTGTTTTCCTCCTCATCTTCTGAGATGAAAGGCTGTTGACCTCCAATCATGTGAAAACCATTACTAATGAGTTGTAATGGAGTGAAGCAAATATCTAGAGATCCTTCACCCTCTTCAGCACTCTTAAAGCTTTCTTCATTAGTATCATAAATAGCCTGCATTGGCTCATTACTCTTTAGAATTAAAGGGAATTGATTCTCCTCCCATAAATCTACTAATGATGACTCTACAAGATCATCTTTTGTTTGGAGAACATCATCATCAGATAGATCAAAAATAGGAAAATCTTGAATATAAGTAATGCTGCCAACCAGACATACTGGATTATCAGCAGATTTTTCTTCACTCTGATTTACATGTGAGATTTCCAACTCTGTACAATGAAGCTCATCAGATGAATGGACAAGAATGTCTGATCTGTAAAAATATTCAGAGGCTGGCTGTCCATTGATGATCTGATCTATTTCTTCTTCTGTCAAAGGGGAAGATGGTCTTGTGTTCCTTTGTGCAGAAGTGCAGTAGCTCTCTGTTTCCTTTGAAGACTAGATTTGAGGTAGAATGTCATCTGAAGCCTCAACTTCAAGGGATAATGGATCAGCATCTGAGTTTTTAGGAATATCTTGAGGATTGTCTACGGTCTCTTGACTTTTTTCTTCCTCAGCTGATTCATCCATGTTCTTGTGATAGCTAGGATGCATATGAAATTATTGAATGGTTTTTAACATATATTCAGGATGCATATTAACCAAATCCTCATCAATATCTAACAGGTACTCTATGATATTCTGAGATTAATCACAACAATCCCATGATAAGGATGGAGAGTTTCCTTTATAATTCTTGTAAAATACTTTGTGCATGTCCCTTAAAGAAAACAAACTCCAAGGTTCTAACCATTCATACCAGACCCTAGCTTTTCCTTCTAATGTTTCCATGAACATTTTCATTAGGCACTCTTCATGCCATTCAACTTTAAATTTCCACACATGTATATGAAACTTGATGAGATGTAGCAAGGGGTCATCAACGTTTTCACCCTGAAAGGTAGGCAGGTTTTTTAGCCAGTCCACTTCAGGAATTTTGCTTGGGAATCCAGGGATATGCTCCCTACTCATTAGGGCATATCTTCTCTGTATGTGTGGAAGCATGTTTGTAAATAAAAAAGAGGTAACTGTATATTCTCAACCAGTTCAGATTCTTCTACCAGTGGATTCATCTGGTCTTTTGGGAGTAATGGAGTGTGGAGTCACCAGGTGGATGAACTTGACTGTTTGGAGCAGGCTGTTGTCCACCATCAGCAATGAGATACCAATCTAATCAGAGATTTTGGGTCTTTGAGTGCCTAAGAATTTTTAAGGTGAAATGCACTCAATTCCCCAGTGGAGTCGCCATTATGTTGGGGTTCCCATGTTTTGGCCAGATTGGCAAGACCAAAAGATGAGACAACATCAGAACCACTTTGGGGCCCTAGGATCTAGCCCTCCTGGACCCAGAGAGGGATCTCTCCAATAAGACAAATAATGGTATATCTTTGAAAGCTCAAGATTAGGTATTAGGCTAGTTATGAAGCACAAGGGGGGGGGGGGGTTTAAATGATTTGGTTGGTTGGTTGTTGGGTTGGGTCATGAGATCATAAACTAAGAAATTAAGGGAAGGAAAGGAGCAGAGCAGCAGGATGTTTCAGCAAAAGAGGATAGGTTAAGAATGTGCCATCCATTGGGCTATGGATTCATGAAAGGGGATTACTTGAAAATAACTAAGTAAGGCTTCGAGAGGGAAATTCATCTATACTAAGGGATCTTCTTAGATAGATCGTGGAATAAAACATTAAGGAAAGAAGATGAAAGAAGGAAAGACACCCAATTTCTATCTATAGATCAGGTCAGAGGTCATTTAACTCTAGACCTGCTTGGACATACTCAAAGGTAGCTTTCAATGGAGGGACAAAGGGGCAGCTTATAGATCGAACCAGAGGTCATTTAACTCCAGGTCTGCTTTAGCATGCTCCAAGGGAAAAACAGAGATAAGTTTCAATATAGAGCTAGGGTCTATAGATCGGAGAAGGACTTTTAACCTTCCCTGCTTTGACACCAGCAAGAACATCCAAGTAGCAAACGCTGAATTCATACATCAGCTAGCAGCATATGGAACCGCTACACTAGTTAAATTAGCCGAATTTATTGTTAGATTCACAATCGGCAGAAAACATCGAAGGCAGGGACAGCAGAAACATAGGGTACCTAACAAGGGTAAATCCTATGCCAAATTTCTGATGCATGCCCAGAAGACCAATGAATAGCATGAAAATGTAATAAAACAATATTATAAGAGAAACATCACCCGTAGTAATAGACCAGGATCCTGTGAAATTTCTTGATTAATTGATTTGAAAAACCAGTCACATACACTGAGCTCAATGGCTGAATACAATCCAAACTTCTCCTTCCATCCTACTAAATTACAAAATACTCTGTTACTCTCTTCCAAAACTGTTTCTAACAGTCGAATCAATCCCTACAACTACAACAGCAACAACAACAACAGCAACCTTTACACTGGGTTTTTTCCTGAATTTTATAGCCGAAGAAGAGGCTGAAGAGGTAGATGGAAAACTAAATGCAGTATTAACTCTCAGAAGAGGAAGAGGGCTGAGGCCCCATTCTGTTTTAAATTCTAGGCATTTATCTTCAGTACTCTTTGGATGAAAGAGTGGTCTTCGTCAGGCTGCAATTTACTCCAGGTATGTCTTTGATGTACCTGCTGTAATACCTCTGCAATACTCTGGTGAGCTGAAAAAAATGCAGATCATGGATTTCAGGTCTACCATACTGTGTAACCAATGCTTCTGATAACATAGGAATGTTGTCAGGGAGGAAACTTCTCATGGACACAATGTAGGTTAAAATAGTATGTGTACTATGTCCTTTCTCAGGAGGAAACATTCTGTTGATTTAAACACCCTGATGATATGGTTTTCTGTGCATTGGACCTTCTGGGAGATCCACGGGGTCTTTTATCTGGTATTTTTCCTCTAATTGTTTAGTTAAGGCTTAAAATATTTAATTATGTGCCTTAAACTCTCTGCTTTCCACCGATACTCTCTGTCTGCAAAGTCTGTGCTTTAAATGGTTCTGGAAGGTTTGACAGAGTTTAGCTCCATTCTTTGAATGCACATCCTATCATGGCTCCTTCCCAGGCTTTCTTCATAAATACGATCTCTGAACATGCTCTTCCTTGCGTTCTTCGCCACTGTGACAGTGACTGTGAACAGAGGAGGTTTTCACCACCTGAAACCCTGAAAAACATGAAAACACATTAAGAAAACATGCACGGGAAGGGTGGTGCGGATGACTATGAAAATGGCAACGTGGCACGGACGAGGACGATGAATGCGGAGGATGTTGTGGCAGAACATAGTGGATGAGCAGGAGATGCGGTCGAAGGTGGCAAGAATGGAAATTTAAATGCAGAACCTTAGAATTCGACCTTAGAATGGAATATATATAAAGGGACGGGCAAAAAATGTGATGAAATACGTGGAATGGGTGATGTGGCAGGACTGGGTCAATGGCAGGCATGCATTAAATCTGGACTGTCCGATCTCATGGAAGAGATCGACAGTTGAAAATGCATCGGGGGGCGATGGACAATGGGCCAGGGGTCGTGTTTGCCTTGGGTTAACTCCCACACAACTTCATGGTGCGACTACCGTCAGATGGCCCGCCCCAGATCGGATGGTGTACAACAATATCGTGCCGGATCTGTGGACAAACGTTAATGTGTGATGGAGGGCGGTTTATGAATAGTGCGCAGAGCCACGCATCATGCAATGAGTGGAATCGCTCCAAAATGAAAAATACCGCCCACCTCCCAAAGGCGGTGCAATAGATACCGCTGATTTCTGCATAGTGTTTTGGCGCAGGGACCACCGGGGCGGATGAATATGGACCGTCAGATCAACGGGTTAAATGGACGGTTGTGATGCGACCGGGCGGTGAAAGGGGTGGGGACCATGGGCGCGATGGGATTATGAAGACCATCAGATCTGTCCAGATCAACGGCTAATAATGCTCCCAATACATATTTTCAATAAGCCCCTTTTAGGCTAGTGCTAGGTTTTGGCGCCTGGGTCACGTGGGGAAAAGGTCAAGGGAGCTGGCCCATTACAAAGGTAGAAAATGGGTTTTTTGGCTCGTTTTTAATGAAAATAAAAGCCAAATAGGGATAACGATAGAGGAAAAAGGGGTTGCTTGGCCAAACCAAGGGTGTATGTGTGGTTTAAAGGGGATTTAGGATGGTTTAGGAGGACTAGGGGAGGGATTTTGGGGTGGAAGGGAGGCTTTGAAAAAAGGAAAAAAATATGAAATGGAAGATTTTGCAGGGGTAAGAGGGATAAATAAAGGCCTTTTGGAGCACAAATTTTTACAATCAGTGAGACCTTATAATGGGAATCAGTAGAGGGGATTTCATCAAAGGAAAAAGGCACAAGGAGGCTTCAAGGATGATGTGTTTTCAGAGGAAATGCATTCCTTGAAGGCTTAGAAACCTTTAGCCCCCTATTTGCTTGTCAAAATTTATATGGGGGCTAACACCTTCCTGCACCACATGAAACCTTCAGTATTTCCTTCCTCTTGATGCTAATCATGGTTCCAATTGTTGATGTTGTTCTTGCTTTTATGGGAAGCGTGATTGGAGAGGAAACACATTGGTTAGATGTGTTCTTTTGGGAAGAGGATTCCCACACTTTCTTCATTTCATGTTCTAATGGGAACATGAGAGGAGGTATGGCCACCACAGCCCAGCACGTGTTTCTTTATGAGGTGGGCCATGAGTTTTATGAGATTCCATATGGTGATGATTTCCCATCCATCACATATGGAATGGTTTGGGCTAGCTGGATTCACAGCATTGGAGAGGAGATCTTTGGAAATCTAGTCTTCATTTTACCACTTGAGGGCAATATTATTGCAGCCCAAGATCAACAGTCACTATACACTTATCATAAGTGGAGAGGAGGACAGTGTGGGGTAGGCTCCTATGCCTACCATGTTCAAATTTTCAGCCCACCTACATTGCAGGAGCTATTGGTGGAGGAAAAAATTCTGGAGTTGCCATGTTGGGAGGTGACTCATTTTGTATGGATGATTGCTTGGGGAAATATGTTTTCCCAATACATTTTAGTCTCGATGCCTTGGGAGGAAACTCTTCAGTTCTATCCTTGCAGTTGCTTGAGGACAAGCAACATTTGGGAGGGGAGGACTATAATATCCTTACTTAGCCCAAGCTAAGAGGAATATACAATTCTATTTCATTTTCTATTGATTGAATAAATGAATAAAGGAGGACATTTAAAACTCCTGAAAATAATGAATAAATCAATGACCATGTGAAAAAAGACAAATTTGGGCGATGTAAATAAGACACTTGTAGGTGTGAATGGGTTTGAACTATGAGACTGGGTCAACCTTGACCAAATCTACAACACAGTCTAGATGCAATGTACCTCATGGATGCACAGCGCAATTTTAGATGGAGGCTCCACATGTCAAAGGAGCTAACTCATTGAAGTGGTTTAGGGTTTGATAAGGCTTTTATCTTATAAAAGGAAGAGGAGAGCAGCATGAGAGGGTGGTTGATGATAATCATTTTCTGAACATATTTTCTGGTTAGACATATATCATTCTCTAGCTATTTAGCTGAGAATATTGTTGTTTAGCATTGGGTGTTCCTGAGTGGGAATCCCACCACCTTCCTTGAGCAGCTCCTGGAGGAGCCTTTTTTGTATTTTCCACTATCTGGCAGTTGTCCAAGCTTCATCTTGCACCTACAGCATTGATCCTATTTAGGATTTGGTTTTCCTTTTGAGCTGCAGCCAGTGGAGGATAGATCTCTTCAGATCTATGCATCTCTAACACCCCTTCTCACTGGGAAAGACTTATATCCCTTTCAAAAGAGTGTTCTAGACCCTTGGAGCTTCAGATCCATATCTTGGCATTAGTCCAAAGCATTCTCAAAGTCTACAGCGTAGTCACTTCCCCTGTACTGCGTTATTTGCAAGAGCAGAGTTGCAGGGAGTTTTGGCATCATCTTGGAGGAGAGATCTCTGGTGATTGGATTCTTCCTTTAACTGTGGTGATCCATGGATTGGCCATCCAATCCATGTTAGTTTAGATCTAATCTGTTTTACTTCATATGCTTCATATTTTTGAATATTACTGCAAATCTATAACTTGGATCTCAGATCTACTCATTGTTATTCATGTTTTGCTGAAATCCCCAAGGGGAGTATATAAAGGAGCCTTTCTTGTATACAGATATGAAATAGATCTATCATTTTTTATACAGATCTACTCTAGATTTGAGTTGTAACATATTGTTGCTTCAGCCAATGAAAATAAGGTTTTCAAGCTTATTCAGACATTTCTTGTGGTTGTAGCACCTCATTTTTGGGGGTTCCTTCTTGTATAACCTTCTCCTTTCTGTTATACATTGTATAAGCTGCTTTTTAAATCTATTTTGCTGATTTATAGCTGAAATATGAGCCTCCATATTGATCTCCTACAAATATTGGGCTGAACTTCGTTATTTTCTAGCAGTGTTGTTTTTGTATTGCTGCAGCCCCTTCCTTGGGCATTTTCTAGTTGCACTAGGTGTGGGGAGACCTATTTAAGCCATCTATAAGGATTTTCTTTTGAATACCTCTTGGATTTAGGTCTTAGATTTTTAGATCTAAGGGATCCAGGTGCTAGTTTCCAATCCTGTAGCATATATTCCTGAAAAATGCATTTTTTAGGCATGCCTTGCTAGCAGTCCCGATTTTTTGTTATTACAAATTCCAAGGCCCAACACCTGGCTACGGAAATGAAATTCAAATTATTTTGGTGTCTGTCACAATCACCCTTTCTCGTATGAATGTAGGACATGTGATATTATCCAAAAAAAAAATCTTCCTTTCTTGTATAATATTATTTTTAAGCTCTTCGTAAGTTAGATTATACGTGTCCATAATTGGACCCTCGTTGAGAGGAACAATTTCCTCTTCCTTGATTGGAGCTTTCTCTTCTGCTGGAGAAGGGGGAGACTGAATGGTGACTTTTTGAGTCCTCGGTATCATATCAATATCCTGATTCAATGGCTCTGGTTCCACCTCCATTTCTTGAATCACAATCAACTCTTCAATTTATTTAGGGAGCTCCTTATCCTGTAACTTTTTTCTCTCCTCTTTTTGTAGTCATTTATGCTCTTCTTCCTCATATTTTTTTCGTGTGGCTTCTTCTTCTTTTAATATTCTTCTTTATTCTTCTTCTTGCTTCCTCCAATCTCCTATGCTCTTTTTCTTCCCTATTATTTTGTTCTTCTTCTTGCATCCTTTGTTTCCTCTTCTTCCCTATTGCTATGGTCACTTTTATAATGACTAGATACACTTTCATCTTGCAGCTTCACTCTTCCCATGAGTTATATGAAACCTTCCTCTTACCCTTTTCGCGCAATAGGTTGTGCCTTTCGACTAGTAATGCCACTTGAGTGAATTATTTCTACAGAGTAACCTTTGATGTTCCAACAAAGATGACTGGTTCACAAGACTTGGAGGCATTCTAAAAATTATTCCATGCTCCGCAGGTTTGTAAAATGTTCTGCTTGGAAAATGGAAGAGAATCCTTGCACAGTGGTATTTTCAAAGACTCCTTGGATTGTATGGATTGAAGTCCAAATGATCGAATGTGAAATTTTCTATCTCCTTTCCTTCGGTGTCTGCAAATTTCAAATTCGTGATTTCATACAATTTGATATTCATAGGAAGAGCGGGTCAACGTGATTTTTTCTTCCTATGAAAAACTGATTATAACCTTGTGAAAAGATGGTCTGAAACTTCTTGCGTGACTAACTTATTGGTGGCACACCTTAGTAGAATATGCAGTTTTTTTTTTGTTAAACATTGTGAGGAATGTGACATCTAGTGAGGTAAACCAATCTGTTATCTCCAACACTACTTCCATTTCCCCATGTGACATGCAAGGTGGCTCTTCCTTAAATATTAACTTGTATAATGGAATAAGGAAGTTTTCAGTCAGCCTATCCCTTACTCCTTTCTGGTTGCACTCTTAAAGCATATTGTAGTGGATGTGCATGACATACTCTCTTGGTTTCGAGGTCTAATTCATGCAAGGAAGAATTGTGAGCACAAACTACATCCAACAGGTAGGAAGAAATGTAAAATATATCTTGCTTCACCTTGGGAGGATTCATGGCATTAGCTACATGGATATTTAGTTTTTGAGCCAACAATTATGACCAATTGAATGGTTTTCCTTCGTTCACAACCAGGTTCAATAAGAATTCCCACCCTTCATAGAAGGTCTTAGTACTCTATTGAACATAGATTATACAACATAATACTATCAAGAGTTGATAGGTCCTCCTAAGATATTTTGTCTTGTATGTGTTGGTGGGTTTCTGACAGAACTTTATTAGATATCTCACCAAACATTTGACAATGTCATTTATGCTCAAGTAGTTGGTAGTGGCATAAAAGTAAGAATCCATAAGTGATTCTGGCTAAAGTAAATGGTGCATGATATGGTAATCTAGTGCTAGAAAAGAAGCAAATCTTTATGTGATGGAAATGTTTAGAGTGGTAGTCTTGGATTCTATTTGTGAAATTACCCAACTGACAATGTCTACACATGGGAAATTAATGTACCTGCATGAAACCTTATGTAACCCTGACTTTTGGACATTGATATACACAATTTGATCCTAAATATCTGCTTTGAAGCTTCTTGGAAAGAAAATCCTCATTTACTTTGTTCCATGTGATATTTGGCCCTTTTTCTATGAACAATTGAGTATCCATGAAAACTGGTAAGTTCATTTGAGTACTATCAAATTACTCCTTGGTGTTGCTTTCAGTGGTATCCTTTGAAAGATATCTCTTTAGTTTCATGATGATGGTTACTAATGAAGAAAATTTCTCAGCAACTGTAGTACCTGGAGAAGGAAAATGCACTCATGGAAAATATGAATTAACTTCGGAAAAATCAATCACAAAGCAAGATCTCAACAACAACCACGTGACTTAAAGGAAATATTTCACAATTATTGAGGTGAAGGGAGGGGGATTGGCTACATGAACTACACATTGGGAAAAAATAGCAGCTAGGGGAGAAAATTGAGGCTTGAGATTGAGTAATGCATAGTCTCATCCTGGGCAGACTTAGGGAGAGACTATGCATTATGCAGTTTCAGAGGCCAAGTGAGAGTCTTGAGCCCTGGAACTGCACAATGAAAAGTTGGGGTAGCCATATATTTTGCATTTTTTAGTTTCAAATGCAAAGCAGGCATCTTGAGCCTTGCACTTGCGCAATTCCCAGCTCGACAAGGAACCTACTAGCCAAGGGAAGGGAAGGAATGTCTGGAAAGAGTATGGGAAACTGGAAGATATTAGTGATGTTGAAATTTATATTCTATATATGAATAAGGATAGATAGATAATTTCAAATCAAGTGCATAATATCAACATGCACAAGGAAACAAAAACGTGCATGGAGATTCATTGAGATGATGACCATTAATGGGTAAAAACAAGAAAATTGATGCAACACTTGTAAAATTTGAGCAATGGGATGAACCATCAATTGTACCATATAATTTAAGTTAAAATTACATAAATCATGAAGGGGAACAAATAAAACATGTCTTATAGAATTTCAATGACAAAAAGTTACAAAAGACGACAAAAGTGAAACTTACCCAAAAGAGCCCCGCAAACTCCACCGAAAGTTTCTTTATATCCTTAGGAATGCTATAGTTAGAAGATCGGATGTGTAAATTAGCTCTAGAAATTTTCATTATATATATATATCTAGGATGATTAGGGTTTATGATGCGCATGCCTAAAATCAAGGAAAAATCGACACTTGGAAGATCAATCAAAAATAGAAACTTGTGTTGGACTTTAGGAAACTGCTTAATCAAGTCCCTACTTTCTAGGATTTTTTTTCTTTTATGATAAATTGCCTCACACACTTCCAAGAAGGATTGTGCAATTACCAATCACAATGAATTGGATAACTTCTTGGCTCAGTGCATTACGCATTTTCTAAGGGCAGGGATGCTTCTACACAGTTTTCAAGCTCAAGTCAGGCATACCCCTCACGATTGCATAGTTCCTAAGCTCAAGGTTGGATTATCTTTCAGAACTGTGCAATTTAGTTCCTCAAGGCTGGCCTTGCTTCCAAGATTATGCAATATCTAAAGGAAAGACTAACAAAGTTGCAAGGTCAACACAAAATATGACTTGTGACTAAAAGGTTAAGATCAGGATCAAAACACGACATCAAAATATTTTTGAGAAATGATAATTATTTGACATAGCATGAATACTAGGTGACATTGAAGGATAAAGTCTTCTGGATAGAAGAGAGGCTCCAAAATCAAAGCATAAGAAAAATTTTAGAGGGTGGTGGTAGTAGCTACTGTTTGGGTTCCCATGTTTTGGCCAGATTGGCAAGACCAAAAGATGAGACAACATCAGAACCACTTTTGGGCCCTAGGATCTAGCCCTCCTGGACCTGGAGAGGGATCTCTCCAAATAGAGCTAAGAATGATATATCTATGAAGCTCAAAATGAGATGTTAGGCTAGTTCTGAAGCACAAGGGGTTTTAAATGATTTGGTTGAAGGGTTGCTGGGTTGGTCACGAGATCATGGACTGGGAAAGCAGTGGGAGAAAAGGAACAAGGCAGCAGGACATTTCAGCAAAGAGGATAGACCAAGACAGTGCCATCCATTGGGCTATGGAGTCATGAAAGGGAATTACTTGCATCCACTAGCCAAGGCTTTCAAAGGGAAAGTCATCTAATACTAAAGGATATTTAGATTATAGGGTGGGGTGGAACATTAAGGAAGGAAAGTGAAAGAAGGAGAACGACCCAATTTCTATCTATAGATTAGGTCAGAGGTCATTTAACTCCAGACCTGCTTGGACATACTCTAAGGCAGCTCTCAAAGAGACTAAGGGGCTGCTTATAGATCGGACCAGAGGTCATTTAACTCCAGGTCTTCTTTAGCAACTCCAAGGGACAAACAGAGATAAGTTTAACAAGAGGGATCTTAGAAGGGCCAGCTAGTTGTGCAAGGATCCTAGTGGACAGGGCTAACACTCATCCCCAGTGTTCCCAAACCTTCCATCTTAAACCCAACAAGAACATCTAAGAACTAATCCATTTAATTCATACATCAGAGAGTAGGCAATATCATCTACTACACTGGTTAAATCAACTGAAAACAATTCTCAGATAGCACATAAAGCAGAAAACATAAAGGTAGGGAGAGCAGGAAACACCGGGCACCAAACAAGGGTGAATCCTATGTTGTTGCCTACCAGAAGAACATGGAATAGTATGAAAATGTAATAACAAAGTGAGGAAACATCACCAATAGTAATAGACCAGGATCCTGTGAAATATGCTTGATTAATAATGCAAAACCAGTCATGTACATTTGAGCTCAATGGCTGATACAATCCAGACTTTCTCCTCCTAGCCTATTACACAATACTACTCTGCTACTCCCTCCCAAGACTGTCCTAACAGTCGAAATGAATCCCTCTGACAGCAAATGCCCAACAAGGCAACAACAACCTTTACAATAGTTCTCAGGGATTTCTTATAGGAGAAGAGGGGAGTAGAAGTAGATGAGAGATTAAATAAATCTCATTAAGACAGGATGGTGGAAGTGTTCACGCCCACTCTGCTTAATGGTGCTGTGCGTACTCTGTAGACTGTTTGGAGGCTCTATCAGGCCGGAAATTGTCCTCTGATATGTTCTTTAAGTCCTTATGGTGGTCTGGAACTCTGTGCTACCTTCTGAAATGAATGAACTGGATGGAAGGTCTACAGGTCGCTCCATACTTCCTAACTGCTGCCTGACTGTCTTAAATGGGTTTCAGATAGTGCCATTAATCATTTCAGGGCTCGAGGAGGCATGGAGATCGCTGTAGGAAGGTGTGCTTCTGGTGTAAACGTGCTCTGCTGATATTTAACACAGATAAGACTTTTATAGTGTGTTATTGGTCTTCGAACTGTGCCTTGATCCTTTGACTTGCGGGGTTAACATTAATTATGTCATCAGAAACCACTAACCCCTTTGAAACCATCTGCTGATCTAATGGCAGTGCTGAAATGGCCATTTGTGTTGTCCACACGATGAAATAAACCTGTTACAAACCCAGGCGGTGGTGGCGAAGAAATGCTGTGGAGGTAGGAGGAGAGGTGGCGGAGCGGTGAAAACAGCGGAGATACAAACGGAGGGTGAAAACTTACGAACAATATGATTGGTGGTAGAGTGCAGCGCAGACCATTAGATCATGGCCGGGGAACAAAGATCAACGGTGGAGAGTGGGCAACGGAATAACATATGCAACGGGAAAAACATACAAAACACATGAAATATCACAGAGACGAATGAAAGAGTGGGACCCAGCAGAGGCGGAGGGCGATTAGATCAGAACCGTCGGATCCGGGGAAGATCTACGGCCAGGATCCAATCGGCACCATCGCAATCGGAGGTCGGAGCGAGCGTCAATCGCAACACAAATTAAAAAAGTTCCGATTGTGATTAGAGGGGTGTTGCGATTAGACACCAACCGTCGGGTCTGGGATCAAATCGACGGTCCACATTTAATCGAAGGGAGATGGAGAGGGGCGGCAGAGCGGAAGGCGATTAAACCTGAACCGTCAGATCTGGAAAGGATGGACGGCCCAGATTGAATCGGGAGATTGCAATCGGGAGTCAGATGAAATGGTTTGTGATTGCGATCGGAGAGGGGCTTGCGATTGAGTGTTGACCATTGATCTTGGGTCCAGATCAACGGCTCACAATCCATCGGAGGGAGAAATAGGAGGTGCGAAGGGTATGAAGTGATTAGCGCTGAGCCGTTGGATCAGAAAGGGGATGGACGGCCAGGATCAAATCGGAAGATTTCAATCGGGGCGACGCCAATGTGACTTGCGATTGCGATCGGGGGGGATTTGCGATTGAGCGATGAGCGTTGGATCGTGGGAAGGATGGACGCCTGCGATGCAATCGGGAGGATGACGTGATCGGGGATCGGAGGTCGAGGGCGCGATCAATCGGAGATCGGGGAGATGGGCTTGCGATTGATTGGGGGTTACGACGTGAATGTTGCGATTTCGATGGGCAGGGGGCTTGCGATTAGCGCTCAGCCGTTGGATCTCCGCGGAAGATCAACGGTGCGGAACGCACCGCGAGGCTTAACGTTATAAACGAATCACATCGGGGTTTTAGAGTTTTACAAAGGGATTTGCCTCCCGCCGATAGTTCCGATTGCGATTAGCACCTGAGACTTAAGCGCTTGGCCCCAGCGCCGGGGCACATGTGGGGAAGTGGTTGAGGGGCTAGCGGGAAAGGGGCCAGGCCTTATAATATAGTCGGAAAGTGGGTTTTAACCCATTTTAATGGAATTTGAGGGTTCAAAAGGGAAACGATAGAGGGATGAAGGGGAAAAATGGCCAACAAAGGTTAGGGGAAGAATTTTAAGGGGATATTGGGGGAAAATGAAGGGTAAGAAGGGAGATAGAAGGGGAAGACAAGGGGGATAAAATAGAGGCTAATTGGGGGAAATGAGAGGGAAAAAGGGGCCTTTAGGCATTTCTTCACAAAACAGAGAGGCCTTAAAAGGGGAATCAGCAGAGGGGATTTTATCAAAGGATAAAAGACACATAGAGGCTTCAAGGAGACTGTGTTTTCAAAGGAAATGCATTCCTTGAAGACTCAGGAACAATTTAGCCCCCTATTTCTTGTCAAAAATTTCATAGGGGGGGCTAACAGTGGCTCCACATGGGGATGGCTTCTTCTTGAAGGAGTCAAGAATTCAGAAGATGATCTCTTGGTGTAGGCCAGATGCCTGCTGCTTGGCTCATCCCTTTCTTTATTTGATCAGCTGCCACAAACTATGAAGACAACATATTAGCAGTACAATTCTTCCAAACAACTACCTACCCACACTATAGTCCTAACATTTTTCTTCCTGGGTGCATTTGGACTTGCAGACCCTTTTACATCATCAATTTTTACAAACAGGAAAAATAAACCTATTCTATTTCTACCCTTATTACTCCCTGAGACCAGATTATACTGTTGGTCTCATATGCTTCTCTACCTACACTACTACCTGCTAGGATTAGACTGTCTAGCAAGTTTCTTCTCTACATTCTAAGACAGGAATTTAAACAACTAATCTACTTGCTCATAGACCGAGCTTTATTGAGCTTTTCCTACCTACGCTACCCTAACTGGAAATCTCTGATGCTCTAGTTGATGCAGTAATGCCAATGCAACCAGTCTAATAACAGCAAAAAAGGATATGAGCACTAACTGCCTGTCAGAGATAACCACAGGGTGCTCTGCATGTGGTTTTTCAAAACTAAGGCCATCAGCAGTGATGACCACTTTTTTTGTGTTTGGCTCTTGCAAAATATTGATGCTTGTGGAGCTGAGCCAATCAGGGCCTCCATGTAGTCTGCCACAGGATCAACAAACTCATCATGTAAACTTTTTCCTTCAAAGCCTACCATGACTGATAGGTTGTCTGCATCCTGGGCAGCTTCAATCACTACATCTGTAGTGAGGCCTTTGTAATCACACTCCTCCTCTTCCTGGTTGGAAGTATTTGGCATATGGGCATCAACCAGGAATACCTCCTCTTCCTCTGGATCAAGGCCGAGACGCCTGCGGGGAAGGAGATCTCACTCATCTTCAATGCAGCCTGAGCTAGAGGGATCATTATATTCAACAGTGCTGTCCTCTAGTACCACAGGTCGGTTCTGCTGCAACGGGCTAAACGCTGTGAAAAAATAAACATATTCTTGAGCGGGGGCCTCTTTGATTACCTTAATCCCTTCGGGAGAAGGCTCCGAGCATTCATTCCGCTCAAGATTTTCTTCATCTCTTTCTTCCTCGTCCTCTAGGCTGAAGAGCTGCTGGCTTCTGTCCACATGGCAAGTATAACTGATGCTTGGATATAAAATAGAGAGAAGATTCAGTGAATCCTCGTCTACTATCATGCTTTCAACGCCTTTTCCATCAGTATCGTAGATGGCCTGCATTAGCTCATCGCTTTCCTGAAGTTGATGGTCGTGATCTTCCTCCCATGAATCTTCTAAAGATGTCCCTGCAAGCTCAGTTTCCCTTTGGAAAAAATTATCATCAGACAGATCAACATCGGAGAAATCATAGTTACAAACATCGTCGCCCATCAAGTCTTCAGGACTCTCAGCGAGTCTTTCTTCAACATGATCTGCAAGTTCATTTTCTGGTTCAGGCTTTGTTTCCTCATACATGCTTCGCATGTAACTTCTGTCTTGCAGTGATCTGATTTGTCTCTTCTGAGGATGAGGGGCAGGTCTTTCCCAATCACCCTCTCTGGTTTCAGCCTCATATTCTTGCTCTTTTTCTTTCAGCAAGGAACTGGCAGTCTCTATCAGTCTTTCCAGCTTGTCCTCTAAAGAGAACTGCGTTGTTTTCTCTATTCGGTCCCTCCTTGCTGCTTGTAATCTTTCTTCCCTACACTGTATGTTGTATTCGACAGTGATTGCTATATCCTGCATTTCCTCCAGGCCCAAAGGCTCTTTTTTCCTTATATGGAATTCCACCTCGGGGTCAAAATAACTTGGATAGTGCAATAAAGCCCATCCCAGAGGCGGTTTTATATCAGAAAGCATTGCATCATATACCTTATTGAACCTGGCTGAAAAATTCTGCACTGTCTCTCCTGGCTACCTTCTCAAATCCTGATATTCTTTTAGGATGAGGAGAGCGTTCTTTGGGGTCGCCCACCTATCTAGGAAAACTTGAGAAAACTGATGAAAGCTAAGTATGCTTGCCACTGGAAGGCCTTTGAGCCAATTCTTGACATTTCCTTGCAATGACAGGGCAAACATTCTAATGCACACATCATCTTCTTCTATCTCATATAATTCAATTAAATCCTCAAGGTTTTGAACATGCTCTTCAGCAGTGGACCCTTTATTTTCCCCATCAAAATGAGGCAGTTGGTTAATAAGTTCTGCAGGAAGGGGTTGGAAGAGAAGAGGTAAAACCAGAGGCTTATATCTTTCTATGACCTTTGTGGGCGTAGGTGGTGTAACAATGGGCTCATGGCTGCTTGAAGCTTCTTGAAGGGTGGGAGATACAGCATGAGCTTCTTGTTCCACCAGGTTTTTCACAGGAGTATAGGTCTGCTCACAGTCTGAAGACTGAGGCTTGAGATCTTTCCCATACTCATCATGGGTTTCATCTTTGTACACTTGATTTGGCTTGACAAAGGACAGGACATAGTGATAGACAAAAACAATAAACTCTTTAAACAAAATCCAACCAGTATGTTCTACCCTTCTATGAGGTCTGGCCATCTTTCAGGTTCTTCCTCCAGTGGAATCTTTGAGAGCGTGAGTGGAGTCAGGATACATAATATTTAGTGAGATGTCGCCCACCACTCAATGAGAACTAACTCACCCGCAGAGATCTGGGTCTGTGAGTGCCTAAGGATGGCTTGAGGTGAAATGCAGACTTTAACTCCCACTTAGCTCATTATGTTGTGGTTCCCATATGAGTTTAGCCAGGTATCTGCAAGACTAAAAGAAGAGACAACACTTGGGGGAACCACTTGAATCTAGGACCTGAAAAGCCCTCCTAGACCTGGAGAGATCTCCTGCAAGAGCTAAGAATTGATGAGGACCACATGGTCCCAAACAGATGTTAGGGTTGTTATGGAAGCATATGGCTGGAATGAGATTTGGTTAGCATGGGTTACAAGTTGGTCATTTGGGATCATGGACTGGGAAAGCAGTGGGAGAAAAGGAACAAGGCATCAGGACATTTCAGCAAAGAGGATAGACCAAGACAGTGCCATCCATTGGGCTAAGGAGTCATGAAAGGGAATTACTTGCATCCACTAGCCAAGGCTTTCAAAGGGCAAGTAATCTAATACTAAAGGATCTTTAGATTAGAGGGTGGGGTGGAACATTAAGGAAGGAAAGTGAAAGAAGGAGAACAACCCAATTTCTGTCTATAGATCAGGTCAGAGGTCATTTAACTCCAGACCTTCTTGGACATACTCTAAGGCAGCTCTCAAAGAGACTAAGGGGCTGCTTATAGATCAGAATTAGAGGTCATTGAAACCTTGTGTTCCAGCAACTCCATGACAAAGAGATAATGAACAAGAGGGATCAGAAGGGCCAAACACGCAAGGATCTCAGTAACAGCATTGAACACTTTCATCCCTAGTGTTCCCAAACCTTCCAGCTTAAACCCAACAAGAACATCTAAGAACTGATCCATTTAATTCATACATCAGAGAGTAGGAAATATCATCTACTACACTGGTTAAATCAACTGAAAACAATTCTCAGATAGCACATAAAGCAGAAAACATAAAGTTAGGGAGAGCAGGAAACATTGGGCACCCAACAAGGGTGAATCCTATGTTTTTGCCTACCAGAAGAACATGGAACAGTATGAAAATGTAATAACAAAGTGAGGAAACATCACCAATAGTAATAGACCAGGATCCTGTGAAATATGCTTGATTAATAATGCAAAACCAGTCATGTACATTTGAGCTCAATGGCTGATACAATCCAGACTTTCTCCTCCCAGCCTATTACACAATACTACTCTGCTACTCCCTCCCAAGACTGTCCTAACAGTCGAAATGAATCCCTCTGACAGCAAATGCCCAGCAAGGCAACAAAAACCTTTACAATAGTTCTCGGGGATTTCTTATAGGAGAAGAGGGGAGTAGAAGTAGATGAGAGATTAAATAAATCTCATTAAGACAGGATGGTGGAAGTGTTCATGCCCACTCTGCTTAATGGCGCTGTGCGTACTCTGTAGACTGTTTGGAGGCTCTGTCAGGCCAGAAATTTTCCTCTGATATGTTCTTTAAGTCCTTATGGTGGTCTGGAACTCTGTGCTGCCTTCTGAAATGAATGAACTGGGTGGAAGGTCTGCAGGTCACTCCATACTTCCTAACTGCTGCCCAACTGTCTTAAATGGGTTTCAGATAGTGCCATTAATCTTTTCAGGGCTCGAGGAGGCATGGATATCGCTGTAGGAAGGTGTACTTCTGGTGTAAACGCGCTCTACTGATATTTAACACAGATAAGACTTTTATAGTGTGTTCTTGGTCTTCAAACTGTGCCTTGATCCTTTGACTTGCGGGGTTAACATTAATTATGTCATCAGAAACCACTAACCCCTTTGAAACCATCTGCTGATCTGCTGGTAGTGCTAAAATGGCCATCTGTGTTGTCCGCACGATGAAATAAACCTGTTACAAACCCAGGCGGTGGTGGCGGAGAAATGCTGTGGAGGCAGGAGGAGAGGTGGCGGAGCGGTGAAAACAGCGGAGATACAAACGGAGGGTGAAAACTTATGAACGATATGATTGGTGGTAGAGTGCAGCGTAGACCATTAGATCATGGCCGGCGAACAAAGATCAACGGTGGAGAGTGGGCGATGGAATAACATATGCAATGGGAAAACATACAAAACACATGAAATATGACGGAGACGAATGAAAGAATGGGACCCAGCAGAGGCAGAGGGCGATTAGATCAGAACCGTCAGATCCGGGGAAGATCTATGGCCAGGATCCAATCGGCACCATCGCAATCGGAGGTCGGAGCGAGCGTCAATTGCAACACAAATTCAAAAAGTTTCGATTGCGATTAGACACCAACCGTCGGGTCTGGGATCAGATCGACGGTCCACATTTAATCGGAGGGAGATGGAGAGGGGTGGCGGAGCGGAAGGTGATTAAACCTGAACCGTCAGATCTGGAAAGGATGGACGGCCCAGATTGAATCGGGAGATCGCAATCGGGAGTCAGACGAAACGGTTTGCGATTGCGATCGGAGAGGGGCTTGCGATTGAGCGCTGACCGTTGATCTTGGGTCCAGATCAATGGCTCACAATCCATCGGAGGGAGAAACAGGAGGTGCGAAGGGAATGAAGTGATTAGCGCTGAGCTGTTGGATCAGAAAGGGGATGGACGGCCAGGATCAAATCGGAAGATTTCAGTCGGGGCGGCGCCAATGTGACTTGCAATTGCGATCGGGGGGGATTTACGATTGAGCGATGACCGTCGGATCACGGGAAGGATGGACAGCTACGATGCAATCGGGAGGATGACGCGATCGGGGATCGGAGGTCAGGGGCGCGATCAATCGGAGATCGGGGAGACGGGCTTGCGATTGATCGGGGGTTATGACGTGAATGTTGCGATTGCGATGGGCGGGGGGCTTGCGATTAGTGCTCAGCCGTTGGATCTCCGCGGAATATCAACGGTGCGGAACGCACTTCGAGGCTTAACGTTATAAACGAATCGCATCGGGGTTTTAGAGTTTTACAAAGGGATTTGCCTCCCGTCGATAGTTCCGATTGCGATTAGCACCTGGGACTTAAGCACTTGGTCCCAGCACTGGGGCACATGTGGGGAAGTGGTTGAGGGGCTAGCGGGAAAGGGGCTAGGCCTTATAATATAGTCAGAAAGTGGGTTTTAGCCCATTTTAATGGAATTTTAGGGTTCAAAAGGGAAACGATAGAGGGATGAAGGGGGAAAATGGCCAACAAAGGTTAGGGGAAGAATTTTAAGGGGATCTTGGGGGAAACTGAAGGGTAAGAGGGAAATAGAAGGGGAAGACAAGGGGGATAAAATAGAGGCTAATTGGGGGAAATGAGAGGGAAAAAGGGGCCTTTGGGCATTTCTTCACAAAACAGAGAGGCCTTAAAAGGGGAATCAGCAGAGGGGATTTTATCAAAGAATAAAAGACACATAGAGGCTTCAAGGAGACTGTGTTTTCAGAGTAAATGCATTCCTTGAAGACTCAAGAACAATTTAGCCCCCTATTGCTTGTCAAAAATTTCATAGGGGGGGCTAATAGCTACAACACTTGGAGACATGCTGGTAGAACTCTAACTCTAAATATGGGTCATGTCTCATGTAAAATAGGTCTAACTATTTAGGAAGTGTTGTTGAGTTCTTTGATCGCCATAGCTTCTTTACTTATCTTGAGTTAAATATATAGTCCCTACCATTGTATTCATCAGTGAAACACAACAAATCTAAGTCAAAATTAGTTGTTTCGATGAGGAATAGGGATTATATAGATATACAAGTGAAAAATAATTGTCAAAGTCTTAGTTTCATCTCTAGTGTTGCTCCACTTCCAGGAAGCCTAGATATTACCCCGATGGAGTAACCTCACCAACACAAACATTTCTCAGCTTACAACGATCCTGGACAGTACCCTGATGGAGTTTCTTGCTTCACCTCCATGTGTGGGGATCCTTTCTCTTATTTCACCCTTTATTTTATTTCTCATTTTTTCACTTTTTTCATAAAATTGTGCATAGGCACTTATTAATTTCATGGGGCAGAAGAGAGGTCCCAAATTATTGAGAGAAAAATATCTTGTCCCTTTAGAGAAGGATATTTATATAGCTCTAACTTACTTGTTAAATTTTCCTCCTCTTCTTACTCTACTTGAATTAGCTATCAATACAAAACCGAATAAACATAACAACCGATTAGAGTAGGTGGTACTAGTTATAGATTCAAGCATCATGATTTGACTATGAGTTTCTCCGATCAAGAACATATTTTCCATAAGATTATCATCAACTAAAAAGGTGCAAGATCCATGGAAAGAGAGGGAGTGAACATATAACCAAGCATTGACAGTAGCACAATTTCCTCTTGAACTTCACCATGCTTTCTCTGGGAATTAAACATGGTCTCATGCAGAAACTAACCTACAAGGAAAAATTAAGGAAAAGAGTCGGGAAGAAAGTAAATCAAAAGAAAAGAAAAGAAATAAAACATAAAAACTACCCCTACTCCTAAACTAATAGAGAATAGGCCAAGATTATGTAAAATGAAACTTCCTATGCAACCACTGATGAATTGTATAACCCAAATAGGTGAGGGAATCAACATAAAAAAATATATTCAAGAATAACAGTGAGCAAGGAAGATAAATCATGGTGTTTTGTGAAATTTGAAGGTTAATATGCACACAGAAAAATACGACAAGAAAGAACATGCAAAACACTTTATAGATTCATTATGGCTTTCACACACATCGCAACTACGTAACATGCATAAATATTCTTTCGAACTTCTAAATTGGTCGAACATAAATAAAGAAGAAAACTCATGTTTTACAACAGAGCTCACCAGGTATGACTCCTCCAATAATTTAGCGATAGGATCATGAAAAGTAGATGGAGGATGCAAATATTGTGAAATAGATTGATTTTCAATTTGCACGTTCAATGGATGAGGATTCCCTGGGGATGAAGCATTATCCTTATCATTATTGGAACCAACATCAAGGTTGCACAAACCTGACATAACCATCAGTGTAGGTTGATGTGCCTCGACAATTTGCGATAGATCCAAGACATTAGAAGGTAAATCATCGAAAATCGGTGGCTTAGAAAAATCAACCATAGAAAACATGGAGTCATTGTTAGATGAATCAACAAAAATATCAAAACGACCATGATCAGAAATTTCATCATGAGAAACAATTTCATCCTAATTATCTGATGAATTGTAGAGAGTTTTGGATTGAAAATAATAAATTTCACTCTATGTTTCTTCACAATGATCAACTGATAGATTTTAGAGATCAAGAAGGGAAGATATTTCCTCTCCACATTCAAATGTAAAACTGAAATCCCGTGAGTCCTGAGAATGATCTGAATTAAAATCAATAGAAATTTATTCTTTAGAAGATATAACAGGTATGAGATAATCATGGAATATGTTAGGATAATGCGAGAGAGGTGAGGAAGGAGAAAAATCAACTTTTAGTGCAGCTTCTTGTTGAGGAACAAAATCCCACACATAGTCATCGTAAATGATATCGCAAGTTATCTGGTCAACACTAACTCCATCTTGAATGTGATCCTCATGAAAATCAGAATAAATGATTGAATCAAGCGAACCAAAGAAGTCACATTCAGGAGGACCAAAAGAACCAATTGATGGAGGATGAGGATACAAAACAACATCGTAAATATCAAATACACAGTCCAAACTTGCGTTTAAATTATGACTATGTGGGGTGGGAGAATATGGTAGTAAATCAATGGATGAAATTTCAAGTTCTCCCACATCAACCCGCATAAATGGAGTTGTTTGATGAGGAGAAGAAGAAGAGTCACTCAGAACAACAACTTCCCTCTTCGTGGATTTAGGAGATCCATAACCGAGGTATGTTGGGAGACTTTCGAAATATTCATATTCTTTTGGATTCATCAAAATATGAACAGTAAACTCAAACTTCTCTTTCATAATATTCCAATAAACATCATATTTAGAGAAATCATAACATAAATAAATAAAACTATTGTGCAAATCATTACGAGATTCATCATGTGATTTTCACATACGCATGATTTTCTTTTAAACAAATTTGTAATCATAACTGTCAAAGGTGTGGTACAACTCCTTGACAACATGTTTGAAAGATTGAATTAAAGAAAACTTAAATGTGTAACACCATTCCTTAACAGATGCTTCGAATGTGGTAATGAAAAAATTGCAAGATGTATCCTCATAATGAATATTGTGTTTAGTAAAAATTCAAGGAAGTGAGCAGTGTGGTCGAGAATGGTTGTTCCATCCTCGCCATCAAATTTTAGATTCAAAAATTCATTGATTATTCTCATGGGAACTTTAAGATTTACATTTCTAGAAAAACATGTCAAGGTTAATATATGGGAAGAATCCATTTAAAGATACAGAAATTTCAAACATACTTCATGGGCTCAGCTTGTCAGTTGGCCCTCCTTCTAGTGCCATAAATGTTGACGGTGTTAGACCCACCAACATTTAGGGGATCTCCCCGATATGAAATCCCATTTAGACCACACACCATTTAGTGTAGGAGTCGCATCTAGAATATGACACAGTTTTCAAAATGGTGGGTTTGAGTGGTATGCCTTGGCTGCAATAACGCATAGAATGTTGTATTCATGACTTTTGGGAAACAAGTATGTGACTCTGCGGAGGATCAAGTACGATGCATGAATGCTGTAACATGATGGATGGAAAAGTGAGTGAGCCCCTTAAAATCTAGTAATAGCACACAGCTTGAAAGGAAGGCACAAGCATAAAACATATCATAAGTGAGCCTGTAAAATAGTTCACAAGTTAACTATGATGCAAATACACACCAACACACATTCAACAAGATTCATATTAATGAAAAAATATATATATTATAAGCGATAGTGTCAATTAAATAACATATATTGTAAACACAAGAAGAATAGTCCCACTATATTCACAACATATGCATGAAAATGTGTCGACTCTGAGCTTTTATTAAAGTGAAAGTCCCAACCATACATATACAATTGACGAACCACTGGTCCAAATAATATAACATTAAGCCAACACATTCTCCTCCAAATAAGGATACTCCCTCTATGCTATAGAGAAGCCAAGGCTCTCAAAAAAATACCCAAGCTTCTAATCTCAAGCCAAAAGCCCAGAAAAAATCCCTTTATATGACTGATGAGGGTATATTTATAATGAAAGGGGTAATTATTCATCTCACTTTGTGACAGATTGACTTCTCTCATGACTGTTTCACTTCCTACAACCATGACCCTTAGACTTCATTACAAATGACTCTTCACATTCCACAACTTACACTTGGAATTTCACTAATTAATTACAAAAGAATATTACAATATTACTCATACCCATATAAGACAAAATAGGGTAGAGTCAACTAGATAGCCTAATAAGCCAAAATATGTTAAGCTTGAGTTTTTGGAAACTCTAGCTTAACCACCTCCACTTGTAGATCCTTGATCATATACTTATTCCAAGATTTTTACTATGCGATGAATTCCCCAAAATGTGTGATGGGATAAGGCTCAAATCGGACTCTAGCCTCCAGTGTATCTCGATAGACTCATTTGGAACTAGTTTGAATGTCCTTCTTCAGGAGGAGCATCATATTTTTTATTTGGATAGGGCCACCAATGTACTTTTGCATGTTTCTCATGTTCACCTCCAAATCTTCCTTAGTGGTGATATGTCTCAGTTGGTCAAAGTATTCAGCTACCTCTTGCCAAACCTTATTCTTGTGTTTGGCTTCAGTGAGTGAGCCAATTGATGGGCTCTTGTGTGGCTTCACCATGAAATTGACATTGTTTTAAAATCATGCATATGAGCCCTGAATATTGATGATGAATGAGGTGAGTTATTTGTTTCTTTGAATGATCATCCCCACTTGTGATTTCTCCAACTCTACATGTTGCCTTAGTTTCTTGGCTAACTCGGGCAGTGCCCATTTGTACTAAATTTCCCATTCATCCATGACAATGATGATTGCATGGAAAGCCTTAAGAGGTTTATCATTATTCTTACACTTTGGTTTCATGCAGTGCAAGTTGAAAACTACTTTATGCACGGTGACAAGTTCTTCACACAAGTTCCACATAGTTTCCCCCATTACTGATACTTCACCAAGTATGGGTGCCTTAATTTATTCCAGATAAACTTACACAGGATTTGTGTTCTAAACCTCTTCTCCGAGTTGTTCAACTTCTTGCTTCTCAACCTATAAGTTCTTTTCCAACTGTTTTTTCTTGACCATCAGATACTATTCCTTTGAATTTTTAGCACCTGCAGAGGGAAACCTAGATGCAGTAATGGCATTCAAATTCCTTCTAGTGTCTGTCACAATCACTCTTTCTCTGATGAATGCAGGAGATGCAAGATTTTTCGGAAAATGTTCCTTCCTTTCTTATACAATATTTTTCTAAAGCTCATCGTAACTCATATTATATGTGTCCATAACCATACCTTCATCAAGATGAATTATTTCCTCTTCCTCGCTTGGAGATTGTTGTGCTGCCAGGAGGGGGAAACTAAATGGTGACATTTCGAGTGCTTGGCATCATATTAACATCTTGATTCACTGTCTCTGGTTCATTCTTCTAAAATTATTTTGAGGAATCAAATTTTTTTTTGGGGGGTGCCTTCTCGACCTCACTCTTCTTCTTATTTTCTCTATTTTGATTTGATTCTCTATCTTAATTATTAATTACTATAAAAACACAAATACCAAATATATATATACTTAATATATTTCTCTTTTGACCCTGGCATAACATGAAATTAAATTCCCTTGAGGCTTAATGGTAATTTTGGGAGTCATATCTAGAGGGTGCATCTGCAGCTTCTTAGAGGGATCTACATGAGAATTTGAATGAGAAAAAAATTTCAATTAAGTGTGGCACCCTTTTTATTATACACACAAATACCTTTCCAATGATGCAAGAATTGTCTCAATCAAATTCTATATGTAAATTTCATGCCTCCGAAAGGTTGACCTTCATGTTTTTACCACCATGATTCGAGAGGGTGCCACATCATTTCCCATTATTCATAAAAAGGGGCTAGCCACATGATCATGATGAATAATATTCTAGAAGAGTCCATATTGTAACTCTAGTTAATATTTCAAGTAGTCAAACTTAACCACTATTATGCTATAGGGTTGTGTTATAGATACACCATTAGGAGGAAAAGGGGTTCAATTCTTTTCAAGTGAATTTTGTTCCATTAATGAAAAGAGTAACAAGGAGTGGATAGAGCGAGATCAAATAGATTTTTTATGCACTATATCATCCCATAGGGAACATGTCTCACTTCTTTGTACATGCATCCATTTCCATTAAGAAAGAGAGAGAACATATCAACCTCATCTTCTAGTTGTGTTATCTCTTGAAATGGTTTTCCAAATCATATGTTGCTTTATTATGGTTGTGAGTGATTTTATTTTTGTATCTTCTCTATTTTTCATATTTCATATATTTCATATATTTCATTCTTAACCATAACAAACTATTTAGAAAATCTATAAATATAAGGAATAATTAACCCTCATAGTAGTTTTCGAATTAAACCTAATTTCTATATATAGGAGTCCATGGGGTCACAATATAATCCTATCCAACCTAACAATAATAATGTAAGGGAACAAAAATAACAATAGTGGCTTTTTATGGGACACAATAATAACAATATGGGGGCTACAGGGGTACAACAATAACAATAAGGAGGCTACACTAACAACAATAAGGGACTACACTAGTAATATAGGGAACTAACATGCCCCTCTCCTTCAAAAAAGTGTTTTCCTCAATGCTTGAGTAGCTCTGGATGCTTCTGTATAAAATTCTCATCCTCCCATGTGGAATCTCCAGTGGGTAAGTTATTCCACTTGATGAGATACTCTGAAATTGATCAATTTCATAGTTGTTGAGTTATTTTTTCCATGTCTTCTTCAGGTTCCAATATGATTTTTCCTTACTCTTAAAGTTCTGGAAATATTTCTTCAACTGGTATTTTGTCACCTATAGCCTTCTTTAAACATGAAACGTGGAAAACTGGGTGCACTCGAGACAAAGCAGGAAGCTCCAATCTGTATGTCATAGTACCAATATTTTGCAACACCTTATAAAGACCATATTACTTTGGCAATAATTTATTATTCTTCTTAGCTTGCTTGAGGTACATTTGTTTGTATGGTTGTAGCCATAAAAATACCCAGTCTCCTACATCAAAACTTCGATCACTGCGATGTTGATATGCCTGCTGTTTCATTCAATTTTGTGCCAAATTTAGGTTATTATTTAAGAGTTGGAGAACTTCTTGTTGATGCTTAACCTGATATTCCACTGCTTGAAACTTAGAATTTTCTCTTAAATATGATGTGATGGATGGTGGATGATATCCATAAAGTGCCATAAAAGGGGTCATTTTTGCTACAGTATGGAAGGAAGTGTTATACCACCATTCAGCCAAAGGTAACCACTTGACCCGTTATGTTTGTTTATCAGATACAAAACAACGAATATATCCTTCCAAATATTTTTTCACTATCTCATTTTTCCGATTGGATTGAGGGTGATAAGATGAGATATGAGCTAGTTGAGTACCCAAACAAGAAAATAATTCCGTCCAAAAAATTCCAATAAAAATGGGATCTTTGTTGCTTACAATAATATTTGGGTTTCCATGTAGCTTTTGAATTGTTTCCATAAATGCAGTAGCAACTGTACTTTCTTTAAATGGATGAGATAATGCACAAAATTGTGCATACTTGGTAATTCTATCAACTACCACCATGATGACACTTTTTCCTTCGGACTTAGGTAAACCTGTGATAAAATCCAATGAAATTGCCTCCCATCATTGACTTGGAATGGATAAAGGTTGTATAAGACTCGGGATCTTAATTGTCTCAACTTTATTTTGCTGGAAAACAAAACATTCCACCACAAATTTTTGAATATCATATTTAAGGCCATCCCGAAAAAAATGTTCTTCACCCTGTGGTAAGTTTTTAAAAATCTTGTGTCCTCCTAAGGGAGAGGTGTGCAATTCCAAAAGAATCTTTTGTTTTAGTTGGGAATTATTACAAATATATAAGTGATCTTTGTACCATAAGGGATCATTTTTCCAACTAAATATATTATACGTACTAGGATCTTGCTGCAACTTTTGAATAAGTGTCTACAATTCGTAATTCTTCCATTCATCCCTTGCTTTGGTTATCCAATCTAGCTAGATAATAGAAATGGCACAAAGCAATGCTTCAATTTCTTCATCCTTTCTTGAGAATGCATCTGCAACAACATTTAGCTTCCCTTTTTTGTATATGATTTCAAAGTCATGACCCAACATCTTTGTGACCCATTTTTGTTGCTCTTTTGAGAATATTCTTTGATCCAAAAAGTATTTAAGACTATCATGATCATGTTTTAACTTAAAGTGTCTTCCCATTAAGTAAGGTCACCATTTCTTTAGTGCATGTAGTATTGCCAACATTTCCTTCTCATAAATAGATTTTTTTAAATACTTTCCTTTGATTTGATGACTTTCAAAAGAAATGGGTCTTCCTTATTGCATTAAAAAAACACCAATTCCATTTCCTAAGGCATCACATTCCACAATAAAGGTTTTTGTGAAGTCTGGCATAGCTAAGACTGGTGCTAAGCACATTGCCTCTTTAAGATGTTAAAAGGCCTTAGTTGCTCTAGGAGTCTATGAAAATGCATCTTTCTTCAATAATGTTGTTAGAGGTGTTGCTATTCTCCCATAATTCTTAAAAAACTTGTGATAATACCCTGTTAACCCGAGAAATCCTCACAACTGCTTTATGGTTGTGGGGACTTTCCATTCCATAATTTCTTTAATTTTGTTAGGGTCTACCTTAACACCCTCCTGAGATAAAATATGACCTAGATATTCCACTTGTTGTTCTCCAAATAAACATTTGGAGGTTTTTGCATATATTTGTTTCTCCTCCAATAGTTTGAGCAACTTGTCAACATGTTGAACATGATCCTTCCAAGACCTGCTGTAGATTAGTATATCATCAAAAAATACTAAAAAAAAAATTCTAAGGAAGGGTTTGAAAATGGAATTCATCAACCCTTAAAATGTAGAAGAAGCAATGGGAAGTCAAAAATGCATGACCTATTGGCTTGAAGGGTCTTGACCCAGGTTCAGAATTGAAGTTAAATAACAAAACCCTCTTACTACTGGCCCTTTTGGTAGTGACCTACTTGCGCAAGTCAAATTCTCACCTGAACCAAGTTTCTGCACCCTGAGAAAGGTTTGACTGATGTGGGTACCTTAAGATCCCAAAAAACCATAAAAATACCTTTGCAACAACATACCTAACCAGTAAACCCTTTTTAAACAAATTTAGGTCAAATATGCAGAATACCTTGTGCAAGTTAACATAGCAACTATAAATCAAGTAATAACCCTTAACACATAATATCAAAACCTTATATCATCAGATCCATCCAATACGCATCCATATAAACCCAAACATAGTTGCGCAAGAGATATATTCTCAAACAGTACAAAAATCAAAAATAAGATGCAGAGGCATTCATAACATAAACAACAGATGCATATAGAACTCAGATATCTGAAACAATATTCCTTTATTACTATCAATTAAGATCTTTCATACAAAACACTTCAACAACCCATGTACACAACCAGTAGGGTCTGAACATAGCAGGGCTAAGGTCTCCACCCACACAGTTGGCAGGAGCCTTCTTACCCAGACAATCCACACAAAATATCACCAAGTTTCCAGATCTAACTTTCACATTGAGACTTATCCAAAAACTTGTTGATCATCGGTTGTCATTGATGTCAACCCAAGCAGCACTAGGGGCTAACCCAATATTGCATGAGATTTTTGATGTACCAAATTAATATATTCTGGGTCAATAATGCGTTTTATGGTTTCTACTTGTCGAGATGTTTCCGTTGATATATGGCACACCATGTAATTCTTCACGGTTTGAGATATATTCATGTTTGAAGTTTGTACCCCCAGTTAGTGGGCTAAAACCCCATGGGGTTGGGGCATGGGTCATTGAAAAGTCATAATTAATATTTTTTAAGCTCCTAAAATCCCTCCCACGTTCACTTGTTGAAGCCCCTCTCAACTTAAGCATTTATATAAATTGTGATCTTCATTTCCTCCTTAGGCAAGGGATTTCGCCATTTGAAACATGTCATCGTGGAATTTGCGCTCTAACTTTTTTTCTACGAAGGTTCAAAAGATGAAATTTTTATGAGGCGAAGCCAAAATCCTAAGGAAGCTTCTGTAAAAATTTCAGATCAAGGTGCGCAATATTTTTGAAGATATGATCTGTGGAAGTCAGGGTTTTTGCAGGCTCCTGAAATTCATCTCAAAGAAGTGACCTTGGTAAATTCGTCATAACTCTCTCTCTGAGTATTGGATTGGAATTCCATAAACATTTGTGGATAGTACATATTCTATAATTTCTTCTCTATCAATTTTAGAGCCAAATTAAGAAACAATGACACGTGGCACTCTGTACAAGTGCACTCTGCTGAAACAATCCATAATTAGGGCATTGTGAGAGATTGGGTATAACTCTCTCTTGAAGAATCCAAATTGGGTCAGACCTGTGGCATTGGAAAGAATACTCAGAGGAATAATACAGGACTGAAAATTAGATATTGAGGATCTAAAATAATTTAGATACACCAGATTCAATATCGAGCTCCTAAAAGGAAAATAAAAAGCTAAATCATGTGTTGCCAAGGGTTGCAAAGGACCAAATTTTCTAGGGCAGCAAAGCAAAGCAAGGTGCAGCAGAGGGTAGCATGAAAATAGTATCAACCAAGGTGCATAATAGTAGCAATAATTTCATCCTATGAAGTCTTCAAGTGGGCAGCACTGCATACAATCATTGTAAAGGTATCATTGTACTTAGTCATTGTAAATACATTATTGTACAAATTGTACTAGTATCTATCTACCAAGAGTTGAAGAGGTAGTGTCGGGTGGTCTAGGATCATCATTAGGTGGTTGTGTCATAGTTGAGGTTATGTTCTAGTGTGTCTTCTTCTTCTACATCATTCTATATCATTGTAAAGTGGACCATTTTCCCTGGTACGGGAGTCCATTCTTCTTTTATTCTTCTACAGGGTGGTAGGATGGTGGTAGGGTGAGTTGTAGCTCATTGGGTGTTGGGGCATCTGTTCAGTTGACTACTAAAGAATCTAGGGCATTGGAGCATCTATCCAATGGGAGCTGGAGGAGAATTATTTTCTAGATTCTAGGAAGTTGGAGATTTATTTTTAATTGGAGTTGAATATTAAAGAATTATTAGAAAAGCATTACGTGATTTTGTCCCAAAGTGGGTTTCCACCTTAAAAACTATGTGCATTTGTGTTCCTCTTGTTTTCTGCTATCATTGTACAAACACTAATAATAATTGAAGATTAACTAATGCTCTAATTGAAAGGAATATTTATTCATCCCCCCCCCCCCAGTATTTCCAACAAAACTGACTTCTTAGACTCGATCTAGCCATCTAGTTATATTGTTAGCATGTGCTACTCTATGGTCCGCAAACCATGGTTTGTAGCCCCTTAATCTACCCTTTGACCCATTACAATTCATGATGGGTTTTAACCTACCCCAAAATCCCTATGCATGACTAATCTATTACAAAATATAGAAAATATGGTTGGACTTAGGGGACCCTGCTGCAACAGGCCCCCAACACAATCTTGTGACTCGTCCTGAGTCACTCTAGTACTGTATTCTTCATTTTGTTCTGGAGATCCTCAATAGCAACTAAAAATAGTGCCAAGACACCTATGCTTTGATCTGTTGCACTCTATGTAGAAATTTGAATAATTGTTATATTATTCACCGAGATTCTTCTGATCACACACTATTTTAACTTCATGCACAATACAGAATCTCTTCTACCATTGATCATTAATTTCAGAAATAAAATCAATTGCATGCACACATTAAAACCACGAACAATCACACATATGAACACAGTATTTAATGGGAAAGCTTAAAGCTGAAAACCCAAACTATCTGTATATTATATGTCATGGAGATCATGTAACAATCATAGTACAAAGCTCCTCACAATCTCTCATGCACACCCTCAATTGCTACACACTATCAAGCTAGATCTAGCAAAACACATGCTCCAATATTTTTCCACTTGATAGCCAGCCTCTATTGCGTAATAAATGCTATGGTATGGCTTCATTAAATAGATAAACCACCTAGCTTGTACTGCGCAATCCTCATGGGCTTCTCCAATTATATGTGTGTTGCAAATAGCAACAGTATAGTCACAACTGATAGTTAACCTGCTCTTTCACCTATTTCTGCACTAGTCTCCACTGAAACTATCCATGCACTAAAGTTAACTGATGCATTCTTTAGTTGATTAATGAGTTTATAATTAGTGAATTAATTAATAATTAATTCACACCACTCTCACTAATTTTATCAATTAGTTAAACTGAATACAAATAGCTCAACTATGTTTAGATTAGTTAAACTGAATACAAATCCACTAACTTCCTCAATCAACTCCACCAAACTCTGCCACATGAGTTCTAACTAAATTCTTCATGCAATAGCTCCACATAACCCTCAAGAATAACGTAATTCCTTTTGTCAGCTCCTGTGCCACATCTGTGCACTTAACAGAAGTGCTCCAAGAGAATAAGATAATTGTTAGAGTCTAAATATTATTAAGAGCTAATAATATTCGACATATCTATTTTTAGACTGGCAATCTAAAAATAGATTCCACCCAGTATGTCTAAAAATAGAAGTCCATCCATTTTTCCGACTTGACCAACCATCCACAAATAGCATCCTGCAACTCATATAACATGATCCATATGTCTAAAAATAGACTTTGCACCAAAAAATAGCCTGCATGCCCACTTAGTGAAGGCGATTTCTTTCCACTAAGCTTTTCATCTTCTTGCAATCTCAACACTCCCTCTCAAAAAGATAAGGATTATCTGCAACACCTATCCTGCCCCTGTGGTATTCGACTTTGCTCCTGGTGAGCGCCTTCGTCAAGATATCAGCATCCTGATCCTCCATGGGAATGTATGAAAGTAACATGATCTTCCACTGCACACAATCTCTAATATGATGATACCGGATGTCAATGTGTTTAGATCTATCATGAAATACTGGATTAACCGAGAGTTTGATGCAACTCTTATTATCACAATAAATCACAGTAGGCTCTAAGTGTGAACCGAACAACCCGACCAGGATCTTCCTCATCCATATAGCCTCGCATGCAGCCAAAATCGCTGCCATATACTCGGCCTCTACTGAACTGAGTGCCATGGATCTCTGCTTCCTGCTGTACCAGGAAACTGCTGTCGACCCAATACTGAAAATCCCTCCAAATGTGCTCTTTCTGTCCGTTGGGCTCCCTGCCCAATCTACATGCGTGAAGCCACATAGCCTCACCCTTCATCCGACTATCCTGTACATAATCCATATCCCGGCTGTGCCTCCGAGATATCTCAATGCTGCTTTCTTGCTTTCCGCAGAGCTTGGGCTTAACCATAGCTTCAGAAAGCTAGCACAAAGATAGTATGTCAGTCATGGCTGACCGTATACATACACCCCACCAACTGTCGATAAACAGTGGCATCCACTACCTCCGTCGAAGTAGCATCCTCCTTCCTCCATCCACCAGGAAGAGGAGCATCAACAGGCTTGCAACCATGCATGTTGAACTTCTCCAGTATCTCCCAGGCATACTTGCCTTGAGAAACAAACATTCCATCACTACGCTACCAAATTTCCAATCCCAAGAAATAATGAAGGAGGCCCAAGTCCTTCATCTCAAACTCTTTTGCAAGATCATCCTTGCATGAGAGTATCAACAGCTCATCACCTGTCAAAATTAAATCATCTACATAAAGTGCAATGATCAGCAACTTACCCTCCACCACAATCTGGTATAGGTTAGGATCCACCTAACTCTTGGAGAATCCAAGTCCGGTGAAATAATTGTCTATCTGTGTGTACCAAGCACAAGGTTCTTGTTTCAACCCATACAACGCTCTCTTGAGCCTACACACATGAAACTCGCTGCTGAAGATCTCGAAACCTTTGGGCTAATCTATTTACACCTTCTCCTCAATGACTCTGTTGAGGAATGCAGTCTTCACATCCATCTGATGAATGTGCCACCCCATCTGCGCTGAGAGAGCAAGAATCGTCTGTATGGAAGAATACCTTGTGACAGGTGCAAAGGTCTCCTCATAATCGATCCCCTCGATCTGTGAGAAGCCTCGGGCAATAAATCTTGCCCTGTACTTCTCCACACTCTCGTTAGCTACCTGCTTCATTTTGTAGATCCATCTCGAACCCACCACTGATTTCCCCTCCGTCCTTGGGACAATCTCCCATGCAATGTTTCTGACAATCAAAACATACTCTTCCACCATGGCATCTACCCATGCGGGGTCCTCCACAGCTTCCTCGAAAGAGGATGGCTCTGTCATGATACACTTGCTCATAAGATCCATGTATCCAGTATACTGGTCAGGTGACTGTCTCTGTCTGCGCTATGATGTAGGTGCTCCTACAACCTTCTCTGCATCTTGAGCCAGTCGCTCGGCTTCTGTAGTGCGCTTCCGCCCTATTATGGTTCGCACTACCTGAGTGGTCTCTTCCACTCCATGAACCTCATCTTGTGGCTGATCCACATCCTGAGACTCATCCTTAAGAACTAATAGCTCCTCATCTTCATGCAAGTGTGGCTCCCTCTTAAGCGAACACTTCATGGCTTTCTCCTCCTGAAATTTGATATCCTGTCGCACAACAGTCTTGCAACTATCTGGAAAATACACACAATAGTTGTGGGGCATATCAGTGTACCCCAAAAATATCCCAACCTCCACAGTCGACTCCAGCTTCTTCCTGGCATCCTTCATCACATGAATGTAAACAAGTGAACCAAAAATCCTCAAATGGGAAATATCATGCCTCTTACCAGAAAACACCTCCTCGGGTGTACTCATGCCAAGTATCCTATGAGGACAATGGTTCTGAACATATACTGTAGTATTGCATACCTCCACCCACAAGTGAATGGGTAGGCCCTGATCATGCAACATCACCCATGCAACACCCATGATCATTCTATTGTTTTGCTTAGCAACCCCGTTCTGTTGTGGGTTATGAGGTGCTATGAGCTCTCTTCGAATTCCTTTTGCGCTGCAAAAGTCCTTGAATTCGCCAGAGATGAATTCACCACCATTGTCGCTCCTAAGAGCCTTCACCTGCTTCCCATTCTTTCTCAAACTCGTGCCTTGAACTCACGTAACTTTGAGTATGTCTCACTCTTCTTCCCGCATGAAGAAGATCCAAATTATACGCAGAAAAATCATCAACCAATATCACATAATACATGTGCTTTACTTATGGTCTTTACTGAAAGGTCCACAATGCCTCAGGAATTCTTCAAGGATCATTGAGCATACTCATTCTTCTCCTTATCCTTCGTGAAAGGTGGCTTCACAAATTCTCTGGTACATCCCTTGCACCGATCCGACTGCGCAAGAGTACCCTTAGAAGCCTAGTAGAAATCTCAAGGTGAAAGATCTTCAAAGCCCATGGTGAAGGTCACCTGAATCTCCGTGCCACAACTTGCCATCATCCTACCACCACTCCTTCACTTTGCCTACCATTGCCGAGACAAATGACTGTTACATAGTAATTTGTCACCGTCCCTACCATTCCCCGTCCCGCACATTGGAGGGCCCATTATGTGACCTGTGAGCAATGTCATGCCTTGAAACCATTATCATTGCATTCCTCTAAACATGAGCTTCAATTGCCCTAAAGACATCTCCTTGCAAAAAACCATAAAAACATCCCTTTTTGCATTGGTGCGGGCAGCCAGTTCATCACTCGCGCCAATGAGGAAAATCCTACAAAGAGGCCGCGCCAACTAGTGCTCTGTCCCAGAGTCGCAGTCGTGCCAACCAATTTAAGGAGTGTTTTTTAAATAAGAAAGGCAGAAGTTTTGTTTCAACAAACTCAGAAACTGCTATCGATCTTGAGTTGGGAGGTTTGGCTCCGGGAGTTCCATGGAAGGGAGGTGGTTTTCCACCTCTCATGGAAGCTTCCTTGATGATAGGGCCAATCCCACAATTATAGGGATCCCAACTCCCCTTCCTCCTTCTATAAAATCTTGCCCATTGCCATTGCAAGCTAGGCTTGAAGTGCCTAAGCTTTGAATCTCCAAATTCCCAAGAGCCTTCATGTTGTAAAAGCCCTCATTCTTCTCTTAAGGCCGACTCAAGCAAGGAGACTATCGTCGAGAGACTCTAAGAAAGGCTTTTCCTATCCTTAGCAGGCTTTGTGAGACGTGAACGACTGGAGACCCTTCCGAAGGAGACCTCAGCGTCAGAACATTGGTTGTACTCTCTTTCGATTTTTTATTAATGAATGACTACTGGTTATGGTTCCACTCCGCTTTTCACTTATGATGATGAGTTATATCCCTTCTGACTGATATATAGTTTCGTATTCTGGATTTTATGCTTGTATTCGTGTTGTTTCTTGCATGTGCAGGTGTCCATTCACGGATATCGTGGGGATCGTGATCTGCCGAGGCTGAGGAACGGGAATGCTGTCTCTTCTATGAATCATAGCACTGGACTCCAGGTAGGCCTCCATCGTTGGCTTATTTATTCGCAATTAGGAACTTGCGCTGTAGCATTTGATGATTGTTGCTAGACCCCTGCTGGGCTAGTAGGGATTGCCTCTGTCCGTAGAGGGGATTTACCTCCTCAACAATTTGGTGACTAGGCTGGGGATCGTCTAGGTTTCGTTGTCTCGTTTTGATTGTTTCGTGGTTTTCCTTGCTTGATTAGCCTTTTGGGCTGGGCTCTTTTGTTTTTTTTTGCTTCTTGGTTTGCTTAGTTATCATTGATCTACTTCTGGAGCAGTTATTTTTTATTTTTGGCTGAGAAACTCGGCTGGCGCGCTTTTTAGCTCGACAGTCGTGCCAATTGGCGCATGTTGCATTTGTATTTCCCGCGCCAATTTATTTCTGGCGCCAGTTTCAATCTCACAGTCGCGCCACTCTTGTGAGGCATTAGGGTTTTCTCAGTTTTGAGCTCTCTGGGTCTGGTCAGTGTTTTTCTTCTTGGTTTTTCGGCTACCTGAGTGTGTTGGAGTCCTATTTGACTGGGAATTTGCCTTCGTCCTTTGGTTGTTTTCTTTTCTCCATCGATTTCACATTTTAAGCCCTACGGCATCTAGTGGCTTTGTGCATCGAGCCCTCCTTAGGAGTTTTGGTGTTTTGTTAGTCCGGTCAATCCTCTGATTGTTCCTCCACATTCTCTTAGTAGTTGTTCACTGTTTTATTGCAATTTTTGAGTGATTGTTCTTCTCTGCACTCAAATTTCGTTTGGTCTTGCTTTGGACCCGGATCACACAGTCCATTGGAACCTTTGGGACTTTTTCTCGGTTTTGAGAGACTTTGGTCGATTTGAGATCTAATTGTTGGTGTCATTGAGTGAATCTTGCTTGTTTTTCTCTCTTAATATCATTTCTCAAGTTGTTCCATTTGTTTTCGGTTTGTTTAAGTGCATCTAGCCATCAAACATTGAAAATTTAAAAAAAAAATTCTCTTTTGCTTTTGGTTGATTAGTGAAAATTGTAATCTTTTCGATTTTACTAGTAATTAGTGATTTGAATGAAAAGTTTTCAATTTCATTAGTTGCATTAGAGATATCATTGTTTGTCTTCCAATCATTTTGTTTGTGCTAAAGCTCTCAACTCTTCTGTAGCTAGTTTTCATCGAACAAAATGATGTACTGTGGCATGTAGCTTTGCATTTAGGAATTTTTGAGACCACACATTCATTAGGGCCTGAAAACTGAAACGTAATTGAAGATCAACTTTAAAATCTACTCAATTTACACTAAGGCAGCATTGAAATCTAACGAAACACATTTAGAGGTCTAGGCTAGAGACGTGTTCTGGCGTCTTTAAACCTAGTAGCTGTCGTTCGCCTTTTGGATTTAGATAGCGCTAGTACGGACTTGTGCTCCCCATACCGTCACGTATATAAAGGGAGACCCCACTAGGTTTCAATCCTTTATCCGTAGGAAGCCGAGTCTGCCGCCCTATACCCATGATACACCGAACACAACATTCGGGGAGATTTCCTGCACATACGGAAAGTCCTTGGTTGATTTCTCTTTCATTATCAAAACCAAGGTGTATATTGCAGTTCACGGTTATTTGGTACACCCTTTTGCCTAGTATTCCTGAGCAGTCATTTGATCTTTTCTGACTCCCTAAATTTGAAAGGATCACCAAGCGCTTGTCCTTTCACGCTTGTGTCAAATTTGAAAGAGATAGAGTCATATTTTATCATTTCTCGACTCTTAAGACATGAAATGGTAAAGTTTCTTATTTTTCAATGTGGTAAAAATTAATCACCCACGATTACACGCCCTCTTAGATTTTGCTTGTTGACCATTTGATCGTGTGTCTTGACTCTTTTTCAGCCCATGTGTGTGTTTGCTTCTTTTTCTCTTGTCGTTTTCCACAGTGGCGAAACCTTCGGTTTCGTCTACTGGTAGTCCTTACACGAACGATTCATCGGAGGTTTCCCAATCCTCTGCTGAACCGCAGCAGCCTATTGTTTCTGAGTTTCCTGACGGGGGACTGGTTCTTTCTGAGCAACCCTTTGGGGGACCAGTTGAGTTCGATTGGCCCTTTTCGGACCCTGTGTCTGAATTGAGATTAGGAGCTGATTTCCTTTCTCTTACATCGGGTTCGCCTTTTGTTGCTGTTGTTTTTCCTCCTAGTCCTCGCTGTCTCTTACGAGATCTAACGGCAGGATCAACCATGAGTGATTCTGGTGAGGAAATCCCAACGTCTGGTGAAGACTATCAGCTCTTCCCATGAAGATTGTTTCCGAGAGACAACTCTGAACTGGCTGACATGTCAACAGCCAGTCCCTCATTACCGCAGGGATACAGATCTTTGGGTCAGATCATTTCTGCCGCTGCCTCTATGGGAGTGTCAACCTCTTCTCCGAGGCTAGCTGCTCCTACACCCGGGGTGTCTCCTCAGACGCCCGTTACTTCTGTACCCGTCCGGCCCACTGTCTGTGTGGCCGCCTCTTCTCCTGTTGTCACAACATCCTCTGCAAGGGCTATGCCAACTCTTGAAGATATCTATCTAGCGACTGCTATACCGGAGAACATCTCTCCAGAGGAGTATCGGTTGTCTCTGCAACAGCCGAACCCCGAGGTTGGACCATCCTCCCAAGATCCCAACCGCTCTTATTTTTCGCACTATGCACAGGATGGTACGCCCGTGTATGCTTTTCCAAGTTAGTATGACGAGCACGGGGACATTTTACGTCTACCCGCTCCTGAGGCTTACCTCCATGCTCAAGGGTTACCTCATAACCATGTTTATAACCCGCAAGGGCAACCTTTCCAAGGCCAACCTTCAGGTCAACTTGGCTATCCTTATGACCCATAGGGGCAGCCATCCAAGGCTATCCTGCGGGCCAGCAAGGGCCATCGTATGGTCCGCAAGGACCGTATTACAGCCCTTCCGATCAACCTATTCAGCCTCAGCCGGGGTACTAACCAGGACCGGTCTATGGTCCTGGGGGGCAACTCCAGCCTCCTCCACCAATGCAACCGCAGTATCCTGTTGTTTCTAACGTTGCATATCAGCTGGGACCATCCTATGGTTCTGCTTCAGGTCAAACCTCGGGGCCCAAAAATAAAACCACCCGGCCCTATTCCACCCCAAAGCGCCGCCCATTCGTACAACCCGGGGCTCCTTTACGCCCAGGTCAACCCGTGCAACCAGCACCGCCGTCTATCCGTCAACTCCGGTCATTCGTGTCGCCCTCTCAGTCGGGTCAACCTGTTCACTCAGGCCAGCCCGCTCATTCCATTAACCCTGCGCAGCAGCCGGTTCATTCGATGCCGCAGCCAAATCAACAGCTGCGCCCTACTTATCAGGCTCCGTAGGGTTCCACTTTTCAGCAGCCTACTCATCCTCAGGGTGGCTATTATCCTCATGGTCAATCTCAACCGAACTATAACCACCCCAGAGGTTCTTAGTATTATCCTCCTCCACCCGGTTTTACCTACACTCAGCAGCCAAATCCAAATGCTGCTTACACCGGGCCGACACATAATCAGGGTCCGTACTCTGGTTATCAAGCCCCACACTCTGGTTACCAACATCCAAATCAGTCTGGTTATACGACCTACGCCCCCTACGGTCAGAATCCTACGGGACAGAACCCATGGGGGCAAGGATATTCACAACCATTGTGGAGTATGGGTACCGGTCCTCACCCCGGGCCTGGCATGCCGGTCAATCCGCCATTGCCGTTCCTGGCCACCTTGGAGTTGCCGGATATTTCAAAATTGACCAATGATCCGATTTTACATAATCCGTATTGGCCTCCGGTTCCCACCAAGATACCAGGTGATTGCCCCAAGTTTGAGGGAAAAGCTGGAGAGGACCCCCAGGCGCATGTGATGACGTATCATCTTTGGTGTTCGTCTAACTCCTGGGTCAACGATTCGATTTGTCTCTGCCTCTTCCAGCGTACTTTAACTGGAGCTGCTGCTAAGTGGTACATAGAGTTATCCCGTGGCATTTTCCAAGATTTCAATTCCTTAGCCATGGCTTTCCTCATGCACTTTTAGTTACCGATTCGTTATGAAGTCGGGACGCACCTCCTGACTTCTCTGAAGCAGGATAAAGCCACTCACATCTCCGATCACATTCATGAGTGGCGACGCCATCGTAGACTGATCAAGTTTCACATACTTGATTAGATACTGACTCATTGGTTCACCACTTCCTTCATGAATAAAATCGCTCAAGATATTGTGATGGGAGCGTGTGTGAAAGAGGAACAAGCCATTGCGCGTGCCCAATATCTGGATCTTATGTATTCTCAATCCAGCACACTTTATGATATCTTGCATGATGCTCCACGGTCCGGAACCTCTAAGGCTCCGCCTACCCCTGGGGTGGATGGTGTCATTGGTTCTGTCTCTCAGAATTCGAAGAAATCTTCAAATGGGAAGCAGAAGTCTAATTCTTCAAAAAATGCTCCTGCTAATCCCGCCCCGTCCGATTCTGGCAAAACCGCGGAAGTGAATTTCGTTCAGGCCAATCCTACAGAGAAAAATTCCAAGGGGAAAAAGAAGGGAAAAGGAAAATCTAAATCTGATGCCCCAAAGCCAAAATCTAAATCTCGCACTGAGGATGGCTCTCAGTGTAAACTGAAGTACCCTTGCCTCATTTGTGAAGGGGACCATTATACTAAGGATTTTCCATGACGATCCGAGGTTAGTCAACTTCTCAAGGGCCCTAAAGGGACTCCGGCTATTCTAAAAGATCCATTCCCATCTCAGCAGACCCAGATGGTCGAACAACTGTCACCATCTGCACCATTTGGGTCCCAAGTTTTCATGATGAAGAGTGTTGCACCTATCTCTGTCGCTACGCATTCGAAAGATTACAACGAATCGCAACAGGCACTCGGGAAGGCAGTTGCGGATGGGCCACCTCCCCTATCTACCTCCGGTTCGTTGGAAATCGAGAAGCCTACTCCTGAACCCGTTGTGAAACCACCTTCCAAAGGTGCCCTTCGAAGATCTTCTTATAATCCGAACGCTCGTGCCGCTCAACATTACAGCATTGTTGAGGATTTGGCACAGGCACTGTCTGCTATGTCTGCACTAGAATTTCTTCAAAGTTGTCCTCCGCAATGGAAGGCTTTATTGTCTGCGATCGGGGGCATTGATCCCGCCGACTCGAGTCTTCTCACCTTTGATTTAGATAATTTCACTCCCCGGCTTCCACATCAAATCGCTCTTGTTATTCAAGTCAGGATTAACGGTCTTAACATTCATAGGGCCGTTGTGGATGAAGGTGCCTCTACTTGCGTTATTTCCTCCGCTTGCTGGAAGGCCATCGGCTCTCCAGCCCTTTCGTCATCTCCCAATGCCATAGAGGCATTTGATATTCGGGAATCTAAACCCCTGGGTGTTCTCGAGAGTCTAGCAATCACATTACAGGGGAAGACTGTCAACGTGGAAGTAGAAGTATTCGACGCCAGGCTCAACTACAATATACTTCTTGGCCGTAGCTGGACCCATGCCATGCTATTAAAAACTATTAAAAAATGGATTGAAATGAAGTACAGGGAAGCGCCTCTTACCTGTCACAGACGAGAATCTGAATGGTAAACCGGATCGGTCGCAATCACCATCAGAAGTTTGCACACCAAATGGACCACTGCTGCTTTTCACCAAGGTAAATAGTAAATGTAATTTTGTTTTTACCATTTTGGCATATTTATAACTTTTTCGACATAGGATAGGTTTTAAAAGTTATTTTTATCAAATATTTTAATATGTTATGTCGAAAATGGGTTTTACGCTTGCTTGGTATGTGCAGCAACAGTTTTTTCGCGACTTTAACGGTGAAAACGAGTTGTATTTTATAATTTTTCGGACTCGGTAAATACATGAAAAAGTCACTTTGGAGTCATCTTTCAGATCTTTTCTGACTCTCTAAACATGAAAATATTTCCGAGGCCCTTGTCGTTTCGATCTCATTAAAATGGACACGAATCGACATCTACCCAGTATACGTTTACCCCTTTTTCGGGCTGGGATAGATTGATTACAAAAAAGGAATACCCTAGCCTATCACGACTAGGAGGTTTTCTCGGATATTGTTTTCTACCTTTTCGGATCTGAGAAAATATTTACGAAAAGGGACCTTTGGAGTTTAATTTTCTGCTGTCTTTTCAAACTCTCTAAACATGAAAGACGCCGAGTTCTTCCTTTGTCAGACTCGTTAAACCCTGATGACATTGGATTCAGTCGAAATGACGTTCTCCGAGTTCTTCATTCCTAGGGCTCGTTAAATGTACTAGGATGGATTCGCCCGAAGGGCGGATTTATATTACAAGCATATGTTATCCCCTTCAAGCTTGTTATCAAAAATAATTGGGGTACTCGCTAGAAATGGTGGGGGAAAAAATGGAACCATCATCATTGTCGTGTCGGCAGTATGTCACTCTTGAACATGGCACTTGTCTGCATTCGTGTTAGGTTGGGGACATCTCATCTCGTTTCTTCACTTTGCCTCCGTGGATTTGGATAATCCCTTTTGACCTCTCATCTTCTCATTTCCTCGTCACCATGAACTCTGATCCATTGATGTCAAATACTGCCAAGTCCACTGTCGTGTCATTTATATGTTCAAGAGAAGTTGACCTCTACAAATATCAACCTTCCTCTGATTCTCATACGATCCTGATTCACAACAAAAACATCATGTTCCTCTGTCTCGTGTCGATGATGTGGGAAACATTATGGCCCACCTTCGATCAAGGTCACTTCCTGTTGACTTTAGCTCATTATCCAGGAAGCTGATCTAGAGACTCCCTTATGGTACCTTAGAGCTTGCATGCCTCAATGGCAGGTTCGTCGCATTCGACGTGAGGTTCTCATCATTAGCCTCCGATCGAGTGATTCTACGGGTGATCGATGCCAGCTCATTGATTCACACGCCGTAGATTGTACCTATAGTACCTTGAGGGCCATTGTCATTATTGGTGGTTCTTCTCGTGTCTGTTAACAGCTCTCATCATTGGCTGGTAATCAGATGATGTTCTTGCATGTTCGACTTCAGCTCACATATTCGCATGCTTGAACTTGTACTTTGTTCGGGTCGAGATGGAGCGCAAGACCCTGGATTGTGTCTGTTGTAATCCAGGCTGCGATATTGTGGATTATTTTCATTATGTACATGACTCACTGATTGGATGGCTGTGACCATACCTGAATCTATTTATTGATCCTCGCTGGATGGCTGCGACCATACCTTGGATCTCGATTATTGTATACTCTTTTGGATGGCTGCGTCCATACCGCATATACATCATGTACTTGAGATATCAGTTGTATTTCTCCACGCAGGTTTTTCGACGGCGGAGCTTCAGTTGGACATGTTCTCGTAAAGCATTTCACCGCTCTCTCTCTCTCGGGCCTCATGCTTTAGGGGGCATCTGTTACACAGTAATTTGTCACCGTCCCTACCATTCCCCGTCCCGCACAATGGAGGGACCATTATGTGACCTGTGAGCAATGTCATGCCTTGAAACCATTATCATTGCATTCCTCTAAACATGAGCTTCAATTGCCCTAAAGACATCTCCTTGCAAAAAACCATAAAAACATCCCTTTTTGCATTTGCGCGGGCAACCAGTTCATCACTCGCGCCAATGAGGAAAATCCTACAAAGAGGTCGCGCCAACTGGCGCTCTGTCCCAGAGTCGCAGTCGCGCCAGCCAATTTAAGGAGTGTTTTTTAAATAAGAAAGGCGGAAGTTTTGTTTCAACAAACTCAGAAACTGCTATCTATCTTGAGTTGGGAGGTTTGGCTTCGGGAGTTCCATGGAAGGGAGGTGGTTTTCCACCTCTCATGGAAGCTTCCTTGATGATAGGGCCAATCCCATAATTATAGGGATCCCAACTCCCCTTCCTCCTTTTATAAAAGCTTTCCCATTGCCATTGCAAGCTAGTCTTGAAGTTCCTAAGCTTTGAATCTCCAAATTCCCAAGAGCCTTCATGCTGTAAGAGCCCTCATTCTTCCCTTAAGGCCGACTCAAGAAAGGAGACTATCGTCGAGAGACTCTAAGAGAGGCTTGTCCTATCCTTGGCAGGCTTTGTGAGACGTGAACGACTGAAGACCCTTCGAAAGGAGACCTCAGCGTAAGAACATTGGTTGTACTCTCTTTCGATTGTTTATTAATGAATGACTACTGGTTATGGTTCCACTCTGCTTTTCACTTATGATGATGAGTTATATCCTTTCTGACTGATATATAGTTGTGTATTCTAGATTTTATGCTTGTATTCGTGTTGTTTCTTGCATGTGCAGGTTTCCATTCACGGAGATCATGGGGATCGTGATCTGTCGAGGCTGAGGAACAGGAACGCTGTCTCTTCTACGAATCATAGCACTGGACTCCAGGTAGGCCTCCATCGTTGGCTTATTTATTCGCAATTAGGAACTTGCGCTGTAGCATTTGATGATTGTTGCTAGACCCCTGCTGGGCTAGTAGGGATCGCCTCTGTCATGGAAGTTTACCTCTCAACTTCATCTACTGCAAAATTGATAAAGGTTTCATAACTTTAAACCTATCACAAAGCGTCCCAGCAGTTGGCACCTTGTAGAATCCACCATATTCCTAAAGACAACATCATATCCCTTGTCTTCTAACATCGCCACAGAGATAAGATTCTTCTTCAATCCTGGAACATGCATCACTTCCTTCAATACGAAAGGTTTACCAGACTCCCTCTCAAAGGAAATGGTACCGATACCGGTCGCACTGCATCTACCATCATCGCCCATATCGATGTGCACTCCAAGATCTTTGTCATCCAGATCAGTAAACAAATCTCGATCTCCTGTCATGTGAAAAGATGCACCACTATCAAGAACCCTTCACACTTGAAACCAAGCATACGATCATCAAAAAATCTAGCTCAAACTGTGAGGCTAAGGCCTCTCCAGCTGCAGTCCCAACAGCCTGCTTATTTTTCTTCTTCTGTGGACAATTAGTGGCGTAATGTCCGTGTTGGTGACAGTGAAAGAACTTCACCTTGAACATGTCCTGCTTCTTGCCTTTCGCACCGAAATGAGAAGCTTTCTTGCTCTTCCCCTTCTTTTCTTTGGAAACCAAAGCACAATTCTATTCATCAGAGTTCTTTGATGAAGATCCGTCCCTGGTACTCTGCCTTATCTCCTCTTGCACAAGATCCGACCAAATTCACTCCCATCCTGGCAATTTCTCCCGACCATTGACAGAGTCCTGATAGGAGTGCCAACTCTTCGAAAGCCCAAGGAGAGCCAAGCTCACCAAGTCCTCATCATCAACAGTCACCTCCACACTTCCCAGCTCATCCCTGCATTGGATGAACTTCGTGAGGTACTTGGGCATACTATCTCCTTTCTCCATTTTTATGTTCCTGAGTTTGTCCTTGAGCGCCAACTTCCTCTGGTCGCTCTTGCTTTGAAATAAATATGTTAAAGCTTTCCACATCAATAATGGAGAAGCCTTACCATGAAGTTTGGACACTATGTGATCCTTCACACCTTCCAACAGAATCCTTTGACACTTTTCTGTCTTCTTTTGCCATGCGTCAAGTACGGCAGCATCACTAGAAGTAGGCTTTGGAATTTCTGCATCTATGAACTCCTTCAACCCATTGTCATCCAGCACCACCTCCATACTCTCCTTCCATGCAATATAATTCAAGCTTCCCTAAAGGGAATACTCCAATCGCAATCCGTTGAAATACATCTCAACTTTGAAACCAAGAAAACACTGTTGCAAATTCAAATTCCACCAGCACAAAACTCAACAGCTCCAATGTTTTGCAATTTCTCCAATGATCAATATTGCTCTGATACCATGTAGAAATTTGAATAATTGTTATATTATTCACCAAGATTCTTCTGACCACACACTATTTTAACTTCATGCACAATACAAAATCTCTTCTACCATTGATCATTAATTGCGAAAATAAAATCAATTGCATGCACACATTAAAACCACGAACAATCACACATATGAACACAGTATTTAATGGGAAAGCTTAAAGCTAAAAACCCCAACTATCTGTATATTATATGTCATGGATATCATGTAACAATCATAGTACAAATCTCCTCACAAGCTCTCATGCACACCCTCAATTGCTACACACTATCAAGCTAGATCTAGCAAAACACATGCTCTAATCCTTTTCCACTTGATAGCCAGCCTCTATTCCATAATCAATGCTATGGGATGGCTTCATTAAATAGATAAACCACCTGGCTTGTACTGCGCAATCCTCATGGGCTTCTCCAATTATCTGTGTGTTGCAAATAGCAACAGTATAGTCGCAACTGATAGTTAACCTGCTCTTTCACCTATTTCTGCACTAGTCTCCACTGAAACTGTCCATACACTGAAGCTAATTGATGCATTCTTTAGTTGATTAATGAGTTTATAATTAGTGAATTAATTAATAATTAATTCACACCACTCTCACTAATTGTATCAATTATTTAAACTGAATACAAATAGCTCAACTATGTTTAGATTAGTTAAACTGAATACAACTCCACTAACTTCATCAATCAACTCCACCAAACTCTGTCACATGAGTTCTAACTAAAGTCTTCATGCAATAGCTCCACATAACCCTCAGGAATAGCGTAATTCCTTCTGTCAACTCCTGTGCCACATTTGTGCACTTAACTGAAGTGCTCCAAGAGAATAAGATAATGTTTAAAGTCTAAATATTATTAAGAGCTAATAATATTCGACATATCGATTTTTAGACTGGCAATCTAAAAATAGAATCCGCCCAGTATGTCTAAAAATAGAATTCCATCTATTTTTCCGACTTGACCAACCATCCACAAATAGCATCCTGCAACTCATAGAACATGATCCATATGTCTAAAAATAGACATAGTCTAAAAATAGACTTTGCGCCAAAAAATAGCCTGCAGGCCCACTTAGTGAAGGTGACTTCTTTCCACTAAGCTCTTCATCTTGTTGAAATCTCAACACTCTACATGGTCTCTAGAGGTTTGATTGGCCCAAAAAATTAATATCCCATTTGTCAAATTCCTACAAGGCCATCTGCGATTTCAGGGGCATTTCAAATCTGCGTGAAGGCATCCCTGTTCTCTGACGTGCATCACATGCCCGACAGTATGTCTGTGCAACTCTGTGTAGTGTGGGCCACCACAACCCTGCACACAACACCTTTTTCACAGTGGATTTTTTTGAACCCTTAGTTAAACTGAGAGGGGGGGTGAATCAGTTTAACACATTCATGGACTTTTAATACTTTTTCTTTAAAATTATTTACACCTTCATTTCATGATCAAATTATTACATAATGTAACAGGAATCTTGATATGTGAGCAGCAAGTATTAAGCAGATTAGATAAACCATATCAACACATAAACATCATGCACATAGACAACAGATATAAGTGGAAACCCAAAAGGGAGAAAACCAAATCTTATTATTGTTGTGATGCAAAGGCAAGCTCCAACTCCCTCTCACCACTGATTTTCTATAGGCTCCAACCCACAAGAGGCTGCTACCTCAATTCTGAAAGCTACAAATTGCAAGGAAGCTCCAACTCCCATCTATTTTTTGTAGGCTACAGCCTACAGGAGGCTCCTACCTCAGCCAGCTACAACTAACATCTATCAAGCTAAAACTTGATAAGGAAGCTCCAACTTCCTCACTCTTTCAAAAATAAAAACACATGTCGATTTACCTGGATATCAGCTCTGTTATGTTCCTTCTTCACTGTTGTCCACCGGCCTTCATATCTACCTTATATCATCTCTGAATCTTCATAGCTTCTATATATGCTCCTCCTTCTTCTTACCCTCCCTGCCTCATTTCTCCATCTCTAACCTCTCTATGTATATCTTTGTGATATCATTTATAGATTTCACCTCATGATTGTTTGTATTCCACAAGGAATTCGAAATGAACAGCCATGACTCTTTGACTTCAGCCTTCTCATTTCTTTGTCCAGCTCATTCAGAGGAATATAGCAATATGTACAAATTTCAGTTTTACAGTGGAGTTGTGTTTGCCTACGGAGACTTTCCTTTGCATCACAAACAATATAAAATTAATTAAAACATTTACATTTACATTTGTAACTGATATATCTCATTCAAACCTTTCAATTCTTGGCTCACTGTATGTTTTTCTTTTCTACTGTTGTAGTGTAACAAACCCACATTTTCATTCATGTGTATTTCAAATTCAGATTCTGCAAATCTGAATACCTTCACTGCACACCTCTTCAAATCTACAATCTCTTTTCACTGCGATTGTGTAGTTGTTGCATATATAACTACTTTACAATTTTAGCCCCAAATAAATCTCAAAGTCTCATGCATATAAAAATGCCTCTCCATTCATTTTCCCTGGGCTGGCAATTTAAATGTATGTGGAATACAACCCATCTGATGATCTTCGAATTAATATTTGAATAAAACATTTAACCCCAAAGTAATGAACTTCATCTCTCCCATTATGATTATCTGTATGCGTATATGTGACTTTGTACAAGACCCATTCTATTGGAATCGAATAAAATTCGATTCGACATTTACTCAACCCAAGTCTTCGCTCTCACTTTTTTGTGTGAATTTCCATTCAACGTTTGAACTTTATTGATAAACTCATTATATGATGAGCCACAACGTATCTACCATCAAATATATGCCCACGGATTTATCACCTCAACACAATATATTGACACATATTACACCTTTCATTCAAAGGTTATGAAACATCATAATAAACCCTCGATCATCGCAATTACCATCAGATGTCACAGCACTTATATTAAGATGAACCTTTCGGTCCCATGGCATATGTATCTTATCCTCTAATCATAAGGTTCTTACCTTATTTTAATTATTGGCATCATATTCCATTAATATATGTCTTCAACCTTGGATAAAGCATAACTTGGACTTGGCTTAAAAGCCAAACAACAATATAAATAAATGTTCGGGTCCCACGTTAACTTACCAGCATATTCATCAACCTTTCGACTTTGGTCAATTATATATCAAATTACTGTGTTCACTTCTTATATATATGGCCAGTTAACATTAAAACTTTCAACCACCGACGAATACATAGCACATATGTATTATGTCAAACGCACCTCCATATATGGTTCACGACGTTATTTATATTTATTTTGGTCCCATAGTTTCATTAATACTTCCTGCTTACAAAACAAAGCATCGCATCAATTTATAATGCAACCGGGCCCACACCCTCCTTAACCATCGAATAGATCAGACGGTCAACAGCTTCTCATGTTCCAAAACTCATTTGAACGCTCATCTGAGGATCATCACGCAAATTAGATGCACGACACTTAATTCTCAGAAATTACGCGATGTAGTTGGTTTCGAAATACCACTTTAGGACACGTGTCGAGTGACGGGTTATATCTCATTTTTTTGAGGAATTCCACTTACCATTTGAACGGTAGCGTGATACTATCGGTTTGCCCTTCCAAATCGCCTTCACTATTCACAAATCATGGTTCCATTTTTAACTCGGGGTTTCGCCAATTCTTTAGTGCCTTTTCTATATATATATAACTCCGCCCTCGCTCTTCTTATTCACCCTTCACCATGGTTCCATTGACGCACTGTTCCAATGTTCTTGGTTCTACACAAACACATTTGATTTTGTTTTCTTTGTTCATCAATTATTCGTTCGATCCATCGCTTTAACTATGGTTACCGTAGCTTACGGTTCCAGCCTTCGCCTTCTTTTCAACACATTCAAAATCATTCAAGTTAGATTTCAATGCAGACTTCACTATATCATTTTTACTCTGGCAATATCATTTCATTGGGTTGTGGCTCCATTCAACACATTCCTCTACAATTGAATGTTCGACTGGGTTTAAAACCCTCGTACCATTTCAAGATTCGAACAACCTTCTCCGTGTGCAACCTGATGTCTCAAATCAAATAACAAGTCGATCTTCCTTAATAGAAACAGGAAAACAGAGTTCAATGCACAATTAACCATATTCAATAATCAAATGCTGATACCGCTTGCATTAAAAGGACCGGAATTCATCGATTCTTATTGAGACCTTCACACGGGACTTAAGGCGCATTCAACATTCAAACAGGTTTAAATAAACCCCAATCTTAACCAACGCATGGATGATTTCTATCTCCAATTTTTAGCTCTACGCCTTCGACTACCTGCAAATGCAGTTTCGACCTTCACTCTTACTGCTCTGTACATGCACAAACTCTAAATTTGACTTTAATCATTACAGTATTCTTTCTAATAACAGGTTATTCAACCTCTCTGGCGTTTGTGATTTGTAGTTTTTATTATTCGGCTATCAAAACCAAATGTTACTTAAAAACCCAATCCTGCTATATGGTATTTCCACAATCAAATGTTTAATACCTCCCCGCATTCCACTCTTCATAACATGTTCAGGTGCTTTTAAACTTCAATCAAAATCAATGCATTTTCATAGATTCGATCTATTGTGATGCTGAATTACTAAAGCATTGACATACAAACTCAAATACTGAATAATTTCTCAATAATAAAAATCAACTAGAGTTCAGATTCTCCTGCAAACTCTATAATTCATAAATAGAAACCCTGTATTAAATCAGTATTTACATGGAGAAATTCCTTTCAAACCTGATCTTCTCTTACTCTAACTCTGCCTCTCCACTTTTGTTGCTTCTCTGCCTTTGAGGCTTAGCTACATTCGCTGCTTCTGTTCCTTGTCTGCCTTGCTGCCTTTGTTGCCTATTTTTTTTTGTCTAATTCTGCTCCTTGCCTCTCTTTTGCTATCTCTGTTGTTTCTTCTTTGCTCTTTTTCCCTAGTGATAGTCCAAGTGCTACTCTTGTTTTCTCCTTTGCCATCAATGACAATATTTCCAACAGTCTCCCCCTTTGGCATTGATGGCAATACTCCACCAATACTCCAATACTTCCTTCAAGACTTCCTCCCCCTTTCATTTTGAAAGGTGTGTTTTGTCTTCCTCTGCCTATCTTCTTTTGCTTGCTTTTCCTCCCCCTTTGACATCAATGGCAAAGGGTTGCACATTTCTCAGTGTAGATTATATCTTTGCATTTCCTCTCTCTGAGTTGTGTTTAGTTCCTTCTTCTTTTGATTTTATACCTTGTTTCTCCAGACTAGTGTACATGAGTTGTTGAGAGAACACTTTTCAGAATTATTGAACTTGTATATACACAGTAAGTTGATATCATCCCAAAGCATAGACTCCTTTCACTTGTATAAAGATGAAAGTGAAAATAATGACACTTCATAGAACAGACTTATATAGTTAGACTTATATTCTTATAGATGCATCATTGGATCAATACTTAAAGATTGTGAATGCTCCATGTGACATATCAAGTTTGCTCCAACTATACTTCATTCTATATTATAGTCTTCATCTACGATGCATATCTATTGAGGAAGGTTGTAGATGGAGTAAGTTTTTTTATGTAATACACATCTACAGTACACATCTGTTCTAATATGATGATGCCAATATATCATTTGTGGTTGTGGTTCACCTGTACTGCCTGTTGTTGGTGATATGAGATTTTCTGCTGATAATAATATCACACTTAATAGATGAAAGACCCTTGATATGGAAATTCCTTTCTATTGAAGTAGGCTTTAGATGTAACATTAACAGACTCTTGAGCTTCAAATGTAATATCAACACAACTAGTCCTTCATACTTCAGATACTTTAATTGTTCTATCATGATGATCTTCAGCAAAACATCTTCAAGTTGTTTAATTGAAATCTCAGCCAACAGACTTCACACAGTTTTATGAATGATCTTAAGAAAGGGGCCTTGAAGATATATATGTACTAACTTCAGGAAGGCATGCAATTATATATAGACATAGATACTGCTTCAATGCTCAATATAATGCTTCAAGTAAAATAATGATCCTTTAGTAAAGCAGATAACGCTGGGAATACTACCTTGATGTACTTCTAATCTTGAGGACCTGTGCCATACCACTACTCTATTAAGGATACTTGGTATTTTGCTGATAGGTAGACTGCATGATCCAAATACTAATTGATATTAATTTGATAAACCAAGCAGTAATTTCACTTCAACTCGTAAATGCACCCATAGTTAAGACAATCTTCATAGTTTCTACTATTGAGCTCTCCATTGTTCTCAACAACAGTCATCAATATACTGACTATGATCTTGGCATCATTAACCTTTTTTCTTAATCTGTCATTCTGTTCAAAGGAATGCCGTTGCATGTTCCTTTCTAGGACTTCTCCAGAATCATTGTTTCTTTATATTCAATTCAAATGTTCTAACATAATGATCTTCGGGAAGACATCTTCAATTTCTTTACTTGGAATCTTCATGGGCAAACCACTCAGATATTTTTCACTTATTTAACTTCATTCCTCCAAGGGGACTTTTCATAGATGAATGATGTAATGATATAATGATGATAAACATTTCTCTTACTGATTCTTCTTAAATTTGATTCATTGTTAATTCTTGCAGTGTGATGCACAGTGTGATCATCCTCTATGGATTTTTCCAGTTTTATAGTTCGAAACATAATTTTTGTGATTTAACCATTCATCACTTAGTGTGTTGTTGTATTCTTAGCTTACATGATCTTGGATGATGTTCTCTCTACTACCATGGCTTCTTGTTGCCTTATCTTCTTCCATCAATCTGTCAGCTATTGAATGCTTCAGATAATCTTCTTCCTCTATAGCTCTCTGTTACAAGAAGTTTCCTCTCCCTTCCTGACCTTTTAGTTGTTGTTATTTCATGGAGCTCTTCTTAGACTACTTTTGTGGGGACTATTTATGAACTTCTCTCCCCCTGGGATGTTTCTTCTTAGAGCAGCTCCCCTTGGGACTGTGATGGATTCATTATGTTATTGAGTTAACAGGCTCCCCCTTTCTCTTTTCCTTCCAAACTTTATTGGGGTTCTTCATAATGTATGCACTTCTTTTTGATTCATAGTTTTGCTTGATTTGATTAGATTCCATCATCTGTCTAGATTTCTTTAATGTATATGGCAGTTTACAGTATTTTGCTTTGTGGCCAATATTGAGGCATACATAACATCTTATTTTATCAAGGTACATTTGAGCTGATGTATAATATTTTATTCTCCCTTTTGAACATAATTTACATTCAACAAGTTTATGTCCAAAATTATTTCATGCATAACAGTAGCCATGGAAATGATTTGTGTACCTGGTGAAGGATTGTCATTTCCATTTGCTTGCTTGAGGGGTTCTTCTCATTTTCTGCATCTTTTGCTGGTTAAAGTTGATATGCCTGGTCTTACAATGTGCTGCAATATGTCCTAGTTTATGACAAGAGAAACATGTGATATTTTTCATAGGAGCAAAGAACCTCCTTTGACATCTTTCGAATTTGTTCGATTCATCCTTAGGAGCATATGAGCCTTTTGCAATTGATTGTTTCATCCTCTCATTCTCTATTCTTCCATGTTGCTGCTTGTTTCTATTTGTTTCTTTACAAATCATGTTCTTGTTGGCTTCTACTTTTGTAGGAATATTCTGAGCTGCTTCATTATCCTTTACAGCTTTTACAGAAATGATATTCTTGTTATCTTCTACCTTGTACTTACTCGTTTCTCCTTCATAGCCTTTCCTAGTCTTTATGAGAGGAGAATTTTGAGCATTTATAATCTTTTCCAACTGTTCAGAGCTTGTCATTTGAGGAGTATTCATTAATAATTCTCTTTGGGATTTTTCTAATTTCTTTCTCAGGCACACTACTTCTTCTTCCAATTTCTCTTGCTTCTGAATTTTATCCTTTATTTGCTTAGTAGAGTGTCTTCTACTTTCCTTTCTTCTTCAAGTTGTGTCTTCAGGCCAACAATTTCTTTCTTATCTTCATATTCTTTATCATCACATATTTGCACCAATTTCTTCAGGTCTTTGTTTTCATTCTTCAATATTTCTATTCCACTCAAGGCTGTGTCAAGTTTGGCTTTTTCCTCAACTGTAATTTCTTCATCATACTCACATCCATTCAGCCTAGCAAGTATCTCATTTGATTGACCTTTTTCCTTTTGAAAGGAATTTTTCTTCTTCTTCTGGTTTATCTTCTCCTTCTTGAGAATGCAGCCCCTAGTGTCTACTTCATGCATGAAATTAAATCTATCCCAGATTTCGTTTGCAGAGGTTAGATCCATTATTAAATCAAGATCCTTGTTATGAAGACAGTTATATATCACACATTTTTCCTTGGCATTCTGTTGTTGTTCTTGCAAAGAGGGAGAGTTTGTGCACTAACCATCACATACAAGTTCCCATACCTCACGTTCATAAGCTATTAAATCAGTTTTAACCTTATCTCTCCATTCAGGAAAGTTTTTGTATTTAGCATGGGTACATTTTGATATTCCATGACTCAACCAGATCTCCTTCAAGCAATCAGGCTTACACCAAAGGAACCCGCTCTGATACTAATTTTTGAACCCTTAGTTAAACTGAGAGGGGGTTGAATCAATTTAACACATTCATGGACTTTTAAAACTTTTTCTTTAAACTTATTTACACCTTCATTTCATGATCAACTTATTACATAATGTAATAGCAATCTTAATATGTGAGCAGCAAGCATTAAACAGATTAGATAAACCATATCAACACATAAACATCATGCACATAGACAACAGATATAAATGGAAACCCAAAAGGGAGAAAACCACATCTTATTATTTTTGTGATGCAAAGGCAAGCTCCAACTCCCTCTCACCACTGATTTTCTGTAGGCTCCAACCCACAGGAGGCTACTACCTCAATTCTGCAAGCTACAACTTGCAAGGGAGCTCCAACTCCCATATATTTTCTGCAGGCTACAATCTATAGGAGGCTCCTACCTCAGCCAGCTACAACTGACATCTATCAAGCTACAACTTGATAAGGAAGCTCCAACCTCCTCACTCTTTCAAAAATAAAAACACATGCTGATTTACCTAGATATCATCTCTATTTTTTTCCTTCTTCACTGTTGTCCACCATCCTTCATATCTACCTTATATCATCTCTGAATCTTCACAGCTTATTTATCTGCTCCTCCTTCTTCTTACCCTCTCTTCCTCATTTCTCCATTATCTAACCTCTCTATGTATATCTTTGTGATATCATTTATAGATTTCACCTCATGACTGTTTGTATTCCACAAGGAATTTTAAATGAACAGCCATGACTCTTTGACTTCTGCCTTCTCATTTCTTTGTCCAGCTCATTCAGAGGAATATAGCAATATGTAAAAATTTCAGTTTTACAGTGGAGTTTTGTTTGCCTACGGAGACTTGCCTTTGCATCACAAACAATATAAAATTAATTAAAACATTTAAATTTACATTTGTAATTGATATATCTCATTCAAACCTTTCAATTCTTGGCTCAATGTATGTTTGTATTTTCTGCTGCTGTAGTGTAACAAACCCACATTTTCATTCCTGTGTATTTCAAATTCAGATTCTTCAAATCTCAATACCTTCACTACACACCTCTTCAAATCTGCAAGCTCTATTCACTGCAATTGTGTAGCTACTACATATATAACTGCTTTACAAGTTTAACCCCAAATAAATCTCAAAGTCTCATGCATATAAAAATGCCTCTCCATTCATTTTCCCTGGGCTGGAAATTTAAATGCATGCGAAATACAACCCATCTGATGATCTTCGAATTAATATTTGAATAAAACATTTAACCCCAAAGTAATGAACTTCAGCTCTCCCATTATGATTATTTGTATGCATATATGTGACTTTGTCCAAGACTCATTCTATTGGAATTGAATAACATTTGATTCGACATTTACTCAACCCAAGTATTTTCTCTCACTTTTTTGTGTGAATTTCCATTCAACATTTGAATTTTATTGATAAACTCATTATATGATGAGCCACAGCATATCTACCATCAAATATATGCCCACGGCTTTATCACCTCAACATAATATATTGACACATATTACGCCTTTCATTCAAAGGTTATGAAACATCATAATAAACCCTCGATCATCGCAATTACCATTGAATGTCACAGCACTTATATTAAGATGAACCTTTCAGTCCCATGGCATATGTAGCTTATCCTCTAATCATAAGGTTCTTACCTTATTTTAATTGTCGGCATTATATTCCATTAATATATGTCTTCAAGCTTGGCTAAAGCATAACTCGGACTTGGCTTAAAAGCCAAACAACAATATAAATAAATGTTCGGGTCCCACGTTAACTTACCGGCATATTCATCAACCTTTCGACTTTGGTCAATTATATATCAAAGTATTGTGCTCACTTCTTATATATATGGCCAGTTAACATTAAAACTTTCAACTGTCGACGAATACATAACACATATGTATTATGTCAAATGAACCTCCATATATGGCCCATGACGTTATGTATATTTATTCTGGTCCCATAGTTTCATTAATACTTCCTGCTTAGAAAACAAAGCATCGCATCAATTTATAATGCAACCGGGCCCACAACCTCCTTAAACATCGAATAGATCAGACGGTCAACAGCTTCTCGCATTCCAAAACTCTTTTGAACTCTCATCCGACGATCATCGTGCAAATTATATGCACGACACTTAATTCTCAGAAATTACACAATGTAGTTGGTTTTGGAACACCACTTTAGGACACATGTCGAGTGACGGGGTATATTGCATTTGTTTGAGGAATTCCACTTACCATTTGAACGGTAGTGTGATACTACCGCTTTTCCCTTCCAAACCGCCCTCACTATTCACAAATCATGGTTCCATTTTTAACTCAGGGTTCCGCCAATTCTTTAGCGCCTTTTCTATATATGTAACTCCGCTCTCACTCTTCTTATTCACCCTTCACCACGGTTCCATTGACGCACTGTTCCAATCTTCTTGGTTCTACACAAATGCATTTGATTTCATTTTCTTTGTTCAACAATTCTTCGTTCGATCCATCGCTTGACTTATGGTTACCATAGCTTATGGTTCTAGCCTTCGCCTTATTTTCAAAACATTCAAAATCATTCAAGTCATATTTCAATGCAGACTTCACTATATCATTTGTCCTCCGGAAATCTCATTTCGTTGGGTTGTGGCTCCATTCAACACGTTCCTTTGCAATTGAACGTTCGACTGGGTTTAAAACCCTCGTACCATTTCAATATTCAAACAACCTTCTCTGTGTGCAACCTGATGTTTCGAATCAAATAACAAGTCGATATTCCTTAATCAAAATAGGCAAACAGAGTTCAATGCACAATTAACCATATTCAATAATCAAATGCTGAGACCGCTTGCATTAAAAGGATTGGAATTCATCGATTCTTATTGAGACCTTCACACGAGACTTAACGCACATTCAACATTCAAACAGGTTTAAATAAACCCCAATCTTAACCAACGCATGTATGATTTCTATCTCCAATTTTTAGCTCTACGCCTTCGACTACCTGCAAATGCGGTTTCGACCTTCGCTCTTTCTACTATGTACATGCATAAACTCTTAATTTGACTTTAATCATTACAATATTCTTTCTAATAACAGGTTATTCAACCTCTCCGGCGTTTGTGATTTGTAGTTTTTATCATTCAGCTATCAAAACCAAATGTTACTTCAAAACCCAATCCTGCTATATGGTATTTCCACAATCAAATGTTTAATACCTCCCAGCATTCCACTCTTCATAATATGTTTAGGTGCTTTTAAACTTCAATCAAAATCTATGCATTTTCATAGATTCGATCTACTGTGATGCTGAATTACTAAATCATTGCCATACAAACTAAAATACTGAATAATTTCTCAATAATACAAATCAACCAGAGTTCAGATTCTCCTGCAAACTCTATAATTCATAAATAGAACCCCTGTATTAAACCAGTATTTACATGGAGAAATTCCTTTCAAGCCTGATCTTCTCTTACTCTAACTCTGCCTCTCCACTTTTGCTGCTTCTCTGCCTTTGAGGCTTAGCTACATTCGCTGCCTCTGTTCCTTGTCTGCCTTGTTGCCTTTGTTGCCTCTGTTTCTTGTCTAATGTTGCTCCTTACCTCTCTTTTACTATCTCTGCTGTTTCTTCTTTGCTCTTTTTCCTTAGTGATAGTTCAGGTGCTACTCATGTCTTGTCCTTTGCCATCAATGACAATAGTTCCAATAGTCTCCCCCTTTGGCATTGATGGCAATACTCCACCAATACTCCAATACTTCCTTCAAGACTTCCTCCCCCTTTCATTTTGAAAGGTGTGTTTTGTCTTCCTCTACCTATCTTATTTTTCTTGCTTTTCCTCCCCCTTTGACATCAATGGCAAAGGGTTGCACATTTCTCAGTGTAGATTCTATCTTTGCATTTCCTCTCTCTGAGTTGTGTTTAGGTCCTTCTTCTTTTGATTTTATACCTTACTGCTCCAGACTGGTGTACACGAGTTGTTGAGAGAACACTTTTGAGAATTATTGAACTTGTATATACACAGTAAGTTGATACCATCCCAAAGCATAGACTCCTTTCACTTGTATAAAGCTGAAAGTGAAAATAATGACACTTCATAGAACAGACTTATATAGTTAGACTTATATGCTTAGAGATGCATCATTGGATCAATACTTAAAGATTGTGAATGCTCCATGTCACATATCAAGTTTGCTCCAACTATACTTCAGTCTATATTATAGTCTTCATCTACGATGCATATCTATTGAGGAAGGTTGTAGATGGAGTAAGTCTTTTTCTGCAATACACATCTACAGTACACATCTGTTCAAATATGATGATGCCAATATATCTTTTGTGGTTTTGGCTCACCTGTACTGCCTATTGTTGGTGATATGAGCTTTTTTGCTGACAAGAATATCACACTTAATAGCTGAAATACCCTTGATACAAAAATTCCTTTCTATTGAAGTAGGCTTTAGATGTAACATTAACAGACTCTTAAGCTTCAAATGTAATATCAACACAACTAGTCCTTCATACTTCAAATACTTTAACTATTATATCATGATGATCTTCAGCAAAACATCTTCAAGTTGTTTAATTTAAATCTCAGCCAACAGACTTCACACATTTTTATGAATGATCTTAAGAGAGAGGCCTTGAAGATATATATGTACTGACTTCAGGAAGGCATGTAATTATATATAGACATAGATACTGCTTCAATGCTCAATATAATGCTTCAAGTAAAATAATGATCCTTTAGCACTATTATTGACCTTTTCATACTTTAGTAAAGCAAATAACGCTGCGAATACTACCTTGATGTACTTCTGATCTTGAGGACCTCTACCATACCACTGCTCTATTGAGGATACTGCTGATAGGCAGACTGCATGATCCAAATACCAATTGATATTACTTTGATAAACCAAGCAATAATTTCACTTCAACTCGCACATGCACCCATAGTTAAGTCAATATTCATAGTTTCTACTATTGAGCTCTCCATTGTTCTCAACAACAGTCATCAATATACTGACTCTGATCTTGGCATCATTAACCTTTTTTCTTAATCTATCATTATGTTCAAAGGAATGCCATTTCATGTTCCTTTCTAGGACTGCTCCAGAATTATTGATTCTTTATATTCAATTCAATTGTTCTAACATAATGATCTTCGGGAAGACATCTTCAATTTCTTTACTTGGAATCTTCTTGGGCAGACCACTCAGAGATTTGTCACTTATTTAACTTCATTCCTCCAAGGGGACTTTTCATAGATGAAAGATGTAATGATATAATGATGATAAACATTTCTCTTACTCATTCTTCTTAAATTTGATTCATTGTTAATTCTTGCAGTGTGATGCACTGTGTGATCATCCTCTATGGATTTTTCCAGTTTTATAGTTCGAAACATAATTTTTGTGATTTAACCATTCATCACTTAGTGTGATGTTGGCTTCTTATCTTACATGATATTGGTTGATGTTCTCTCTACTGCCATGGCTTCTTGTTGCCTTATCTTCTTCCATAGCTATTGAATGCTTCAGATAATCTTCTTCCTCTATAGTTCTCTTTTACAGGAAGTTTCCTTTCCCTTCCTGACCTTTTATCTATTATTATTTCATGGAGCTCTTATTAGACTAATTTTGTGGGGACTATTTATGAACTGCTCTCCCCCTGGGATGTTTCTTCTTAGAGCAGCTCCCCCTGAGATTGTGATGGATTCATTATGTTATTGAGTTAACAGGCTCCGCCTTTCTCTTTTCCTTCCAAACTTTATTGGGGTTCTTCATAATGTCTGCACTTATTTTTGATTCATAGTTTTGCTTGATTTGATTAGATTCCATCATCTGTCTAGAGTTCTTTAATGTATATGGCAATTATCAGTCTTTTTCTATTTGACCAAGCTTGAGGCATACATAACATCTTATTTTATCAAGGTACATTTGAGCTGATGTATAATATTTTATGCTCCCTTTTGAACATAATTTACATTCAACAAGTTTATGTCCAAAATTATTGCATGCATAACAGTAGCCATGGAAATGATTTGTGTACCTGGTGAAGGATTGTCTTTTCCATTTTCTTTCTTGACAGGTTCTTCTCATTTTCTACATCTTTTGTTGGTTAAATTTGATATGCCTAGTCTTACAATGTGTTGCAATATGTCCTAGTTTATGACAAGAGAAACATGTGATATTTTCCATAGGAGGAAAGAACCTCCTTTGACATCTTTCGAATTTGTTCAATTCATCCTTAGGAGAGTATGAGCCTTTTGCAATTGATTGTTTCATCCTCTCATTCTCTGTTCTTCCATGTTGCTGCTTGTTTTTGTTTGTTTCTTTACAAATCATGTTCTTGCTGGCTTCTACTTTTGTAGGAATCTTCTGAGCTGCTTCATTATCCTTTACAACTTTTACAGAAATGATATTCATGTTATCTTGTACCTTGGACTTACTTGTTTCTCCTTCATAGCCTTTCCCAGTCTTTATGAGAGGAGACTTTTGAGCATTTAGAATCTTGTCCAACTGTTCAGAGCTTGTCATTTGAGGAGTATTCATTAATAATTCTCTTTGGGCTTTTTCTAATTTCTTTCTCAGGCACACTACTTCTTCTTCCAATTTCTCTTGCTTCTGAATTTTATCCTTTATTTTCTTTAGTAGAGTGTCTTCTACTTTCCTTTCTTCTTCAAGTTGTGTCTTCAGGCCAACAATTTCTTTCTTATCTTCATATTCTTTCTCATCACATAGTTGCACCAATTTCTTCGGGTCTTTGTTTTCATTCTTCAATCTTTCTATTCCAGTCAAGGCTGTGTCAAGTTTGGCTTTTTCCTCAACTGTAATTTCTTAATGGTACTCACATCCATTAACCCTGGTAGGTATCTCATTTGATTGACCTTTTTCCTTTTGAAAGGAATTTATCTTCTTCTTCTGGTTTATCTTCTCCTTCTTGATAATGCAACCCCTAGTGTCTACTTCATGCATGAAATGCAATCTATCCCAGATTTCATTTGCAGAGGTTAGATCTATTATTAAATCAAGATCCTTGTTATGAAGACAGTTATATATCACACATTTTGCCTTGGCGTTCCGCTGTTGTTCTTGCAAAGAGGGAGAGTCTATGTAGTAACCATCACATACAATTTTCCATACCTCAGGTTCATAAGCCATTAAATCAGTTTTAACCTTATCTCTCCATTCAAGAAAGTTTGTTGTATATATCACGGGTACATTTTGATAGTCCATGACTCAACCAGATCTCCTTCAAGCTATTAGGCTTATCCCAAAGGAACCCGCTTTGATACCAATTGTTGAACCCTTAATTAAACTGAGAGGGGGGGTGAATCAGTTTAACACATTCATGGACTTTTAAAAAAATTTCTTTAAACTTATTTACACCTTCATTTCATGATAAACTTATTACATAATGTAACAGCAATCTTAATATGTGAGCAGCAAGTATTAAGAAGATTAGATAAACCATATCAACACATAAACATCATGCACATAGACAAAAAATATAAATGGAAACCAAAAAGGGAGAAAACCACAGCTTATTATTGTTGTGATGCAAAGGCAAGCTCCAACTCCCTCTCACCACTAATTTTCTATAGGCTCCAACCCACAGGAGGCTACTACCTCAATTCTGCAAGCTACAACTTGCAAGGAAGCTCCAACTCCCATCTATTTTCTGCAGGCTACAACCTATAGGAGGCTCCTACCTCAGCCAGCTACAACTGACATCTATCAAGCTACAACTTGATAAGGAAGCTCCAACTTCCTCACTCTTTCAAAAATAAAAACACATGCTAATTTACCTGGATATCAGCTATGTTCTATTCCTTCTTCACTGTTGTCCACCAGCCTTCATATCTGCCTTATATCATCTCTGAATCTTCATAGCTTCTTTATATGCTCCTCCTTCTTCTTACCCTCTCTGCCTCATTTCTCCATTCTCTAACCTCTCTATGTATATCTTTGTGATATCATTTATAGATTTCACCTCATGACTGTTTGTATTCCACAGGGAATTCGAAATGAATAGCCATGACTCTTTGACTTCTGCCTTCTCATTTCTTTGTCTAGCTCATTCAGAGGAATATAGCAATATGTACAAATTTCAGTTTTACAGTGGAGTTTTGTTTGCCTAAGGAGACTTGCCTTTGCATCACAAACACTGTTACCGATGAAATAGGTAACCTGACCTCAAAATGGGAACTCTAGCCCTAAAAGACTCAAAAAACATGAAAAAACACCCCAAAAACAAAAAAAGTGTATTCCAGAATGCACTTGGTTTTTTTTTAAGGTCAAATTTCAACATTTTATAAAATTATGCTAAAAACAAAATTGTTTCTTGAAAAAATTGAAAAAACACCCTCAAAACAAAACCAGTTGATGCTAGAATAACTATAAAAAAAAAAGTGTCATATTTTTGAAATTTTTAAAAATAGAAATAACATTTTTTAATTTTTAAAATTCAAACATTAAAAAAAACCTAAAATTAAAGAAAAAAAATAAATTTTAAAAATAAAAAAATTTTAAATCTTAAAATTTAAAAATATATAGGAATAAAAAAATAAAAATAAAAACAAAATAAAATTTTTAATTCAAACATTAAAAAAAACCTAAAATTTAAGAAAAAAATTAAAAATTAAAAATTAAAAAAAATTAAAGATTAAAATTTCAAAATATATAGAAATAAAAAAATAAAAATAAAAACAAACTAAAAATATTAAATTAAAAAAAAAAAAGAGTTAAAAAAAGAAAGAAATTAGAAAAAATAAAATATAGAAATTAAATTTAAAAAATAAAAAGAAAATGTTTATTATATTAAAAAAAATAAAAAATTAAATTTTAAAATAAAAAAATAAATTTAAAGAAATATATTAAATTTTAATAAATTTAAAACTTTAAAATATAAATTAAAAAAACACTATTGAAATTAAAAGTAAAAAAATGAAAAATTAATTAAAAATGAAAAATGAAAAATAAAATACAATAAAAATATTAAATTTTAAAAAATATATATTAAAAAAAAAATAGATTTTAAAAAATAAATTAAATTTAAATTATAGAAAATAATATATATATATATATATATATATATATATATATATATATATATATATATATATATATATATATATATTAGATTTTATTAAATTTTAATAAATAAATGAATAAACAAATAAATTCTGAAATAAAAAATAAATTTTAAATATAAGGAGAAAAAAAACATTGCTAAAATAAAAAGTTAAAAAACTTTAAAAATCAATTAAAATTGGAAAATTGGAAAAAATATATTAAATAAAAAACAAATTAATTTGAAAATATTAAGTTTAATTTAAAATTTAAAAATAAAAAATAAAAAAATAAATAATCTAGTTTTAAATATACAATTTTAATTGAAATAAAAATATATAAAAAATTTATGTAATTAAAAAAATAATAAAAATAAAAAATAAAAAAATTTAAAAAAAAATATTAAATTCAAATAAATTAAAAAAAAATACAAAATTTACTAAATTTTAAAAAATTAAATGGAGAAACTAAACATAAAATTTAATAATAAAAAAATATGAAAAAAAAAACATTTAAATAAAAAAAAAAAAAAAATTACAAAATTTAATAAAAATTATTAACAAAGTTTAGAAAAAATAAAATTAAAAACAAAAAAAAATTAAAAAAACAAAAAAAACAAAAAAAAAATTAAAACAAATTAAATTTCAAATATAAAAATTAAATTAAAAAAATAATTTTGAATTTTTTGAATTTAAAAAAAATTAAAAAAAAAAAATCAAATTAAAAATATATATATATATTAAAAATTTAAAAAATTAAAAAAAAAAAAAGAAAAAGAATTTTTTAATCGTGGTGGCGCCGCCAATCGGCCTCTCGCCCAGGTAGCGGTGGAGGTCGGCCACTGGGTGGGAGGCCGATTCCAGGAATCACCCTGAAGCTGATTCCAGGAATCGCCCTCCAGCCGCAGGGGCTGATTCCGAGAATCGCCCTCCGGCCCGCCCAGGTGGCGACGGAGGCCGGCCGTTGGGCGAGAGGCTGATTCCGAGAATCGCCCTCCGGCCCGCCCAGGTGGCGGCGGAGGCTCGTCGTTGGGCGGGAGGCTGATTCCGGGAATCGGCCTCCTGCGGCGGGAGGCCGATTCCGGGAATCGCCCTCTTGCAGCGGGAGGCCGATTCTCGGAACCACCCTAAGGCCGATTCTGAGAATCACCCTCCCGCAACGGGAGGCCGATTCCAGGAATCGCCCTGAGGCCGATTTCAGAAATCGCCCTCCCGTGGCGGGAGGGCGATTCCGGGAATCAGCCTCCCGTGGCGGGAGGGCGTGATGCAGGAGCATTAGCTCCGAAAAATGCCTTATATTTTACCTAAGATAGGGGGTTTCATGTTTTGAAGAAATGTAAATATTAATATTATTTTGAGTGATTAATTATATTTTAATTAATCATTTGTGAGAATTTGTAAATGTGAGAGAAATTAGTTTCTAGATTATTTAGAATTAATGATGGAGCTAAAAGTTGGAATTGGTTTCTAAGTCTTAGGGATAAGAATCTATCTTTTTAGGGGATGTTGAGATATAATAGGATTTGATGAGATATTAAAGTTGAGCATTTAATTAGATCATGTTAAGTGTATAAATTGACAAAGCCTCGAAGGCATGAGGAGCTTGTGAGTTAGTGTGAGTAGAGAGTGAGAGGGTTTCACTTGCTTGGATGCCTTCGAGCGGTTGTAAAGAGCCATCGGTCTCGAATATCCGGCCAAAGAAAAGGCTGTAAGTGATCTCCTTTTTTTTATATGAAAACAATGTTCAGATTTATATATAAATCATTGATGGATTGAAAGTATATGTATGGATTGATGTAATGGTCGATTGAATATAATGCCAACATGAAAGAATTTGTAAGTGTAAGTTGGAAGGTTAAATTTAATATGGCAATGTTAAATCCATATCTACGAAGATCGACCTGTAGTTTGATTGATAGAATTGTGAAAAGAGTGCCAGCGAATGTGAAAATCGTGATACATAATCCTTGAGTATGAAAGGCATTAAACTCTGCATAAAAGGAGTATTTTAATCTGCAGATTTGTGTAAAATTCTGTCAGGCTTGTTAGTTATTGAGAAAAACTTGTGTAATTCAGTGAAATCGATAGTGGATGGATTTCACTATTACACAGTGTGCTAAATGCATTGTAAATCATTAAAGCACTGTAAAAGTGTAAGGGAATCGGATTAATGCATAGTTCGGATGTGCTATTCTGTGGATTGATGTTGCAGTTGTTAATATTGGGAGAAATCGATTAAGTAAATAGACTTAGAAGATAACATGTTGTTGAATCCATTAGATTATATCCAGCAACTGTATTTTAATTATGAAACAGAGTGTTGTCAGATTAAGGATATCGTTGAATAGCATTGACTGAGCATGGAGAAACCTCTGAGTATAAAGTTGAGTGCAGCGTTTAAATGGTAACGGCATGGATGTGTGAAAGAATCTGGCACTATATAAGGAATCGTTGGCGTTGAAAGAATTGGAACTGCTGATCGAAGCAGTAGTTGTTTAAATCAGTCGATTGAAGGTTCGTTCTTTGCGTAATTGTTAAAAATTGGAACATAATACTTTTCCAAGTCTATGAGCAGTGCCAGGTGGATTGATGGTAGGTTGTGTAATCAGGAGCGCTGGCATTAAAATAAACCAGTTCGAATCTGACGCAGATTCTATTTAAATTCGATGAACTGTTTCACTAAAATCGATGGGTTGTTTTTCTATGCAGAGTAAGTCATATTACAGTGAATTGTTTGTTGGGTTAATTTTGTACACACTGGCAGATTTTGTGTTGAAGAGTAGCAGACTCTGTGGTGAGAAGAGAAATCGATTGCATGAATCGATTTTGTTTTGTGAATCTCCATACAAGAAAAGAGGAGAATTCGTGTTGTGGAATGGAGTCCACTTCTCATCAAGGGCACAATTTTAGGTATGAAATTGAATTCAAATTGCTATCGAATCTTCTATGTATTGTGCGTTTATGAGTTTGGTGAAAGGCACAATTGAGTCCGAAAAATGGTATTAAATTGCTAATGAGTTTTTAAACGTATTGTGTGAGTAGTCCAATTTTGAAATGGTGTCAATGGTTTTAAAACCCGATCAAAATATTCGGTTGTAAGCGGTGAATGGAAGGTATGTTTAGTAGTATTCGGAACAGAAATGAAATTCGGTTTATATGAATGGGCTTTTATATGAATGGGTTGCAATAAACGGCTTGTTTGCGAGTGGGAATGAAGTTGAATGTAATGGGATGGAGAAGATCGCTTGCGCAGAGATAATGTTGACAAGCGATGGAGCGTTGGATAAGAATGAAATTCTGACATTCGATCTTATAAACTGGTAAGCAGAATGGGAAGGGCGCACTTATCTATATTTGATATTTGGTTCAATAATGTTAAGTTGTTGAAAAAAACCAAGGCGCATTTGTTGTTGAAATTTGATTGTATTAAAAACCAATGTGAATGTTGGTGATGGAAATGAGGAGATCAGATTATTTTAAATCTGATATAGGTGATCATTTGAATGTTAATCAAAAGGTGCATGTGTTTCCAAGCTTTGGTTGGAATTTTTTAAACCATAAATGGGTGATAGCTTCCGCAAATGAAAGGGACTTGAAATTGCCTAGTGTGAATTTTTATTAGGCGATTATGATGAATCCATAGGTTGATATGCACACGAGTTTAAAGATTCTGGGTTTGCAGGCCAAGCCCTGCATCATTTTTGGTATCAGAGCTTGGCTCTGTTGAGATTGAAGAATGTTTTTTTTTTTAAAGACAGAAGGTTTATTGAACTGAAATGTATTTTTGAATGTGTGATGAATGATGAAGATCAGATTTCTAAATCTGTTATGCAAACTACACAAGTGAACAGGATTGCAGGGAGGAAAATATCATGCAAGATCTTAAGAGGTGAGTTGATTTGAAATTTGTAAATGCAGTTTATGGTTGCAGAGAAGATGATGGCAGTGAACCTGGCATTCAGCTAAAGGCTGGATAAGGAGGACAATTGTAGTGTCCTGAAGAGGAAGTGAGTTGAAGAGATAGCCTAGAGAGAGAGCAGAGGAGAATGCTCAAGAGGTTCCAGAGGTAGTGAACCAAGTACTTACCAAAAGACTGAGTGAGGAGAGCTTGGTGAGGTAAGTGGCAGCAGAAGAGATTGCTGTCGTAGAGGCTAATACAACTCGTGATGAGTGAGAAACTCATGGAGAAGATGATCATGGAGGATCAGAGAAGAGGTTCAGAGGAATGCCACAGAGATGAGATGACTGCAGAAGTCCGAGAAAGAGAGATTGCAGTAATGAAGGTACAATTGCAGGTACTAGAAGAATGGCTGCAAGAGCAGGAAGATCAGAATAGAAAATGGCTCTTTCCACTGAAGGGAAAGAGAGTGATTTGGCGACAATTGCAGAGGAGGTTGAGGCAAATTGTGATTGCCTTGTTGAAAAAGGAACTTAGAGTTCTTGAGCCAGAGATGGAATTTGAAGATTCCACACGCAGATTTGTTCAAAAGGATGTGTTGGAGGAAGCAGTCAAGACTGAAAAGTCTTGCAGTTTTAAAACTAATAAGTTGTGTATGTTTGCAGGTACAGCACAGGAAGATGAGCAAGCTTTAGAGTTTGTTCAGGAGATATAATTGAATCTGAAGGCTGTTCAGATCAATTCTGAGATAGCAAGATCTCAGGAGGAGATGAAGACGAAGGAGTCTAATCAGGATGTTGGTGCAGAAAGAGAAGGACCAGCTGATGATTGGTCAAGCACTGGTGAAGGTATGGAAAGTTGTGTGAAGTTTCCAAGTTCTACTCCTAATGAAGTTATTGAATTGTACAGGAAACTAGATCTCCAGAGAAGAGAATTGGAGAGACAGAGGACTTATGTATAGGATAATTTGCTGAGGAAACAAGGCAGGAAAGTTTTCATGAAGGACAGTCATGAAGCAAAGGATGGTAAGAAGGAGAGACTAGCTAATAGTCTCTTGATGAATGCAAATCAGCATACTGATGTGCTGACAGAGGAATCGATAAGGAACTCAGAGCAGCATAATGGAGTGTTGCCAGAGAAAGATGAGGAGAAAGCGAGTGAAGATTTTCTGAGTCCTGAAGAAGACTTGGAACTGCGGATGACTAAATCGACAAGTGAGACTAGTGGGTCTTGTGATTTTGATGCTGACAATTTGATTGTGTTTATAGGTGATATAGAGGACAGTCCATCATTTGGAAATGTCTTGGAAAAAGAAGAACAGTTGCAGGTAGAGGATGAGACAGTCATGTCTCATAAGCAGAGGTTTGTTACCATAGGTGACAAGAAAGAGTTGGCTTGTCTGTATAGCCAAGAGAAGACTGGTGTACGAAATTTTGGAGCTGCTACAGTGACAGAGGGTGAAGCTACAGTGTTTGCAAAACTTGATGATGATGGACAATTTCTGAAGATTGTCGAAGGGGAAAATGGAGGATATGTTGAAGTTAATTTGCAGCATGTTGATGAAATGTTGGAGGAGAAATCGCTGAAATATTTGCTAGAGATATTTGAACATGAGAAAGAAGTTGCAGATGAAATTGCAGATGGTGAGCAAAAGAATGTTGCAGAGAGACAGGAAGTTTGGGAGGCAGCAACATGTGAGGCGACATTTATGGTGGCAACATGTGGAGCAACATCCATAGTGACAGCTAGAGCAACATGTTTTACTGAAGATGCTAGAAATAATCAGCAGACAGAGGATATACTGGACAGATAAATTGATTTGATAAGGAGGTTAATGATAAAAACATCCCAGAGAAAGACAGCAGCAAGAAAGAAAAGGAGTGACAACAAGAGGAAGACAGTAGCAGACTTGGAAGGCAAAGCAAGTGGAGCACTACAGCACAAAATATGGAAACCTGGAAGACAACAGCAGTAAAGCAATTGACAAGCAAGGAAAGATTACAAAATAAAATTTGGGATCCAGGAGGAAATAATTATCCAGACTTATGACCAGGTGGTCATGAATTTTCTTACATGGGGAGTCTGATGCAGGAGCATTAGCCCCGAAAAACACCTTGTATTTTATTTAAGCTAGGGGTTTCATGTTTTGAAGAAATATTAAATTTCATGTAAATATTAATATTATTTTGAGTGATTAATTATATTTTAATTAATTATTTGCAAGAGGTATAAATGTGAGAGAAATTAGTTTCTAGATTATTTAGAATTAATGATGGAGCCTAAGTTGGAATTAGTTTCTAAGTCTTAGGGATAAGAATCTATCTTTTAGGGATGTTGAGATATAATAGGATTTGATGAGATATTAAGGGGATTGAGCATTTAATTAGATCATGTTAAAAATTGTATAAATTCAGCAAAGCCTCAAAGGCATGAGGAGCTTGTGAGTTAGTGTGAGTAGAGAGTGAGAGGGTTTTCTGCTTGGATGCCTTCGAGCAGTTTGTAAAGGGCCATCAGTGTCGAATATCAGGCCAAAGATAAGTTTGTAAGTAGTCTTCTTTTGTTTATATGAAAACAATGTTTTGGATTTGTATATAAATCGTTGATTGATTGAAAGTATATATATGGATTGATGTATCGATCGATTGAATGAAGTGCCAACATGAGAGAATTTGTAAGTATAAGTTGGAAGGATTAAAATTAATATGGCAATATCTGTGTATATCGACCTGTAGTTTGATTGTTAGAATTGTGAAAAGAGTGCCAACAAATGAGAAAATCGTGATGCATAATCCTTGAGTATGAAAGGCGTTAAACTCTGCATAAAAAGAGTATTTTAATATATTTTTAATCTGCAGATTTGTGTAAAATTCTGTCAGGCTTGTTGGTTATTGAGAAAACTTGTGAAATCGATAGTGGATGGATTACATAGTGTGCTAAATGCATTGTAAATCATTAAAACGTTGTAAAAGTGTAAGGGAAGCGGATTAATGCATAGTTCAGATGTGCTATTCTGTGGATTGATGTTGCAGTTGTTAATATTGGGAGAAATCGATTAAGTAAATCGACTTAGAAGATGACATGTTGTTATCCAGCAACTATATTTTAATTGTGAAACGGAGTGTTGTCAAAATAGCATTGACTGAGCACGGAGAAACCTCTGAGTATAAAGTTGAATGCATCGTTTAAATGGTAACTGCATGGATGTGTGAAATAATCCGGCATTATATAAGGAATCGTTGGCGTTGAAAGAATTGGAACTGCTGATCGAAGCAGTAGTGGTTTAAATCAGTTGATTGAAGGTTCGTTCCTTGCGTAATTGTTAAAAATTGGAACAGAATACTTTTCCAAGTCTACAAGCAGTGACAGGTGGATCGATGGTGGGTTGTGTAATCAGGAGTGCTGGCATTAAAATAAACCAGTTCGAATCTAACGCAGATTCTATTTAAATTCGATGAACTGTTTCACTAAAATCGATGGGTTGTTTTTCTATGCAGAGTAAGTCATATTACAGTGAATTGTTTGTTGGGTTAACTTTGTACACGCTGGCAGATTCTGTGTTGAAGAGTAGCAGACTCTGTGGTGAAAAGAGAAATCGATTGCATGAATCGATTTTGTTTTGTGAATCTCCATACAAGAACAGAGGCGAATTTGTGTTGTGGAAGGTAGTCCACTTCTGATCAAGGGCGCAGTATACAAGTATGAAAGTGAATTCAATTTGCTATCGAATCTTCTATGTATTGTGCGTTTATGAGTTTGGTGGAAGGCACAATTAAGTCCAACAATGGTATTTAATTGCCAATGAGTTTTTAAATGTAGACAGCATGATGATCCAATTTTGAAATGGTGTCAATGGTTTTAAAACCCAGTCAAAATATTCAGTTGTAAAGCGCTGTTGAATGGAAGGTATGTTGTGTTAGTATTCAGCTTTGAAATGAAATTCAGTTTATATGAATGGGTTGCAATAGCAGAAAACTGTTTGCAGACGTGTGGGAATGAAGTTAAATGTAATGGGATGAAGAAGATCGCTTGCGCAGAGATAATGTTGACAAGCGATGGAGCGTTGGATAAGAATGAAATTCTGACATTCGATTTTATAAACTGGTAAGCAGAATGGGAAGGGTGCACTTATCTATATTTGATATTTGGTTCAATAATGTTAAGTTGTTGAAAAAAAAAAACCAAGGCGCATTTGTTGTTGAAATTTGATTGTATTAAAAACCAATGTGAATGTTGGTGATGGAAATGAGGAGATCAGATTATTTTAAATCTGATATAGGTGATCATTTGAATGTTAATCAAAAGGTGCATGTGTTTCCAAGCTTTGGTTGGAATTTTTTAAACCATAAATGGGTGATAGCTTCCGCAAATGAAAAGGACTTGAAATTGCCTAGTGTGAAGTTTTATTATGTGATTATGATGAATCCATAGGTTGATATGCACATGAGTTTAAAGATTCTAGGTTTGCAGGCCTAGCCCTGCATCAGGGCGATTCCCGGAATTGGCCTTCTGTTGTGGGAGGGTGATTCCGGGAATCGACCTCCAGTGGCGGGAGGGAAATTCTAGGAATGGGCACCCCGCTGCGGGAGGCCGATTGGCGGCACCACCACGATCAAAAAATTCTTTTTTTATTTTTATTTTTTTTATTTTAATATTTTTTTTTTAATTTGATTTTTTTTATTTTATTTTAAATTCAAAAAATTTTAAATTATTTTTTTAACTCAAATTTTTTATTTTAAATTTAATTTGTTTTAATTTTTTTGTATTTTTTTTAAATTTTGTTTTTAAATTTAATATTTTAAATTAATTATTTTTTAAAATTTAAAATTTATTTATTAAATTTATTAAATTTTAATTTAATTTAATTTTTTATTTAATATTTTAGTTTATTTAGTTTTTCATTTTTTAAATTTATAAATTGTTTCATTTAAAAAAAAAACAGTAAATTTATGGATATTTGTTTTGTAATTATTTGCACGTGGTTTTTTTCATTTTTTTTGTTTTTTAATGATAGTTTTTTTTTATTTTAATTTTCTTTTTCAATTTTAAATTTTTTTTTTTTTTTTTAATTTGTTTTTTTTTGTTAATTTTAAAATTTGTATTTTTTTTCTTATTATTATTATTTTTTAATTTAAATTTTTAAGTTTAATTTTTTCTTTTTTGTATTTTATTTTTTTTTTATCTAAATTTTAATTTTGTAATTTAAATTATTTTTAAATTTTTTATTTTAAATTTTATTTTTTTAATTATATGGTTTTTTTTAATAACTTAGAAAAAAATGTTTTTGATGTTTTTTTTTAATTTTTTTGGTTAATTTTTGTTTTTTTTCTTTAAATTATGTGTTTTTTTTTCAAATTTTGTCATTTTTTTTATATAATTTTCGAATATTTTTGTTTTTTTTTTTTTGTTTTTTTAATTTATTTTTCTTTAAATTTTTTATTTTTACGAGTTAATTTTTTTTTTTTTTTTACATTTTTATTGGTTTTTTTTATTGTTTTTATATATATATATTTATCCAAGTTTTGTGTTTTATTACAAACATGAAAATCACCACTCTAAAAAAAAAAGGTTGATGCTGCATCAATATGTTTCAAAATTAGCATGAAAATCACTAACATTTTAAAACAAATATTCATACTTCATAAATACAAATATTAGAGTGTCAAAAATGTGCTAAAAAAAAAAGGTGATTCTGCATCACCACTTTTCAAAATCGGGTGCTTTTTATGCTACCAAAAAAAAAGTAGGTAACAGTATGGTTACCTATTTCATCAGTAACAGTGTTCACAAACAATATAAAATTAATTAAAACATTTACATTTACATTTGTAACTGATATATCTCATTCAACCCTTTCATTTCTTGGCTCACTGTATGTTTGTCTTTTCTGCTGCTGTAGTGTAACAAACCCACATTTTAATTCCTGTGTATTTCAAATTTAGATTCTGCAAATATGAATACCTTCACTGCACACCTCTTCAAATCTGCAATCTCTGTTCACTGCAATTGTTTATCTGCTGCATATATAACTGCTTTACAAGTTTAGCCCCAAATAAATCTCAAAGTCTCATGCATATAAAAATGCCTCTCCATTCATTTTCCCTGGGCTAGCAATTTAAATGTATGCAGAATACAACCCATCTGATGATCTTCGAATTAATATTTGAATAAAACATTTAACCCCAAAGTAATGAACTTCAACTCTCCCATTATGATTATCTGTATGCATATATTTGACTTTGTACAAGACCCATTCTCTTGGAATCGAATAACATTCGATTCGACATTTACTCAACCCAAGTCTTCGCTCTCACTTTTTTGTGTGAATTTCCATTCAATGTTTGAACTTTATTGATAAACTCATTATATGATTGGCCACAGCATATCTACCATCAAATATATGCCCACGGCTTTATCACCTCAACATAATATATTGACACATATTACGCCTTTCATTCAAAGGTTATGAAACATCATAATAAACCCTCGATCATCGCAATTACCGTCGGATGTCACAGCACTTATATTAAGATGAACCTTTCGGTCCCATGGCATATGTAGCTTATCCTCTAATCATTACCTTATTTTAATTGTCGGCATCATATTCCATTAATATATTTCTTCGACCTTGGCTAAAGCATAACTTGGACTTGGCTTAAAAGCCAAACAACAATATAAATAAATTTTTGGGTCCCACGTTAACTTACCAACATGTTCATCAACCTTTCGACTTTGGTCAATTATATATCAAAGTACTGTGCTCACTTCTTATATATATGGCCAGTTAACATTAAAACTTTCAACCACTGACGAATACATAACACATATGTATTATGTCAAACGCACCTCCATATATGGCCCACGACGTTATCTATATTTATTCTGGTCCCATAGTTTCATTAATACTTCCTGCTTACAAAACAAAGCATCACATCAATTTATAATGCAACCAGGCCCACACCATCCTTAACCATCGAATAGATCGGACGGACAACAGCTTCTCGCGTTCCAAAACTCATTTGAATGCTCATCCGACGATCATCGCGCAAATTAGATGCACGACACTTAATTCTCAAAAATTACACAATGTAGTTGGTTTTGGAATACCACTTTAGTACACGTGTCGAACGACAGGGTATATCGCGTTTTTTTTGAGGAATTCCACTTACCATTTGAACGGTAGCGCGATACTACCAGTTTTCCCTTCCAAACCACCTTCACTATTCACAAATTATGGTTCCATTTTTAACTCGGGGATCCCCCAATTCTTTATCTCCTTTTCTATATATATATATATATATATATATATATATATATATATATATATATATATATATATATATATATAACTCTTCCCTCGCTCTTCTTATTCACCCTTCACCACAGTTCCATTGACGCATTGTTCTAATGTTCTTGGTTCTACACAAATGCATTTGATTTCGTTTGCTTTGTTCATCAATTCTTCGTTCAATCCATCACTTGACTTATGGTTACCGTAGCTTACGGTTCCAGCCTTCACCTTCTTTTCAACACATTCAAAATCATTCAAGCTAGATTTCAATGCAGACTTCACTATATCATTTGTCCTCCGGCAATCTCATTTCATTGGGTTGTGGCTCCATTCAACACGTTCCTCTACAATTGAACGTTTGACTGGGTTTAAAACCCTCATACCATTTCAAGATTCGAACAACCTTCTCTGTGTGCAACCTGATGTCTCGAATCAAATAACAAGTCGATCTTCCTTAATCGAAACAGGCAAACAAATTTCAATGCACAATTAACCATATTCAATAATCAAACACTGAGTCTGCTTGCATTAAAAGGACCGGAATTCATCGATTCTTATTGAGACCTTCACATGGGACTTAAGGCGCATTCAACATTCAAATAGGTTTAAATAAACCCCAATCTTAACCAAGACATGGATGATTTATATCTCCAATGTTTAGCTCTATGCCTTCGACTGCCTGCAAATGCGATTTCGACCTTCGCTCTTTCTGCTCCGTACATGTACAAACTCTGAATTTGACTTTAATCATTACAATATTCTTTTTAATAACAGGTTATTCAACCTCTCTGGTGTTTTTGATTTGTATTTTTTATCATTCGGCTATCAAAACCAAATGTTACTTCAAAACCCAATCCTGCCATATGGTATTTCCACAATCAAATGTTTAATACCTCCCAGCATTCCACTCTTCATAATATGTTCAGGCGCTTTTAAACTTCAATCAAAATCTATGCATTTTCATAGATTCGATCTACTGTGATGTTGAATTACTAAATCATTTCCATACAAACTCAAATACTGAATAATTTCTCAATAATACAAATCAACCAGAGTTCAGATTCTCCTGCAAACTCTTTAATTCATAAATAGAACCCCTGTATTAAACCAGTATTTACATGGAGAAATTCCTTTCAGGCCTGATCTTCTCTTACTCTAACTCTGCCTCTCCACTTTTTCTACTTCTCTGCCTTTGAGGCTTAGCTACATTCGTTGCCTTTGTTCCTTGTCTGCCTTGTTGCCTTTGTTGCCTTTGTTTCTTGTCTAATGCTGCTCCTTGCCTCTCTTTTGCTATCTCTGTTGTTTCTTCTTTGCTCTTTTTCCTTAGTGATAGTTCAGGTGCTACTCGTGTCTTCTCCTTTGCCATCAATGATAATATTTCCAACAGCTTTCCCAGCATAGTGGCCTTTTGCCACTCCTCCATGAGCCTCATTCAAGATATCATGTCTTTCATGTTCCAACACACATCTCCTTAATACTTCATTTGCTCCTAATTTATACAACTTACCTGTAATCAGGGTTAAATCGGTTGCATGCTCAACCAACTCCTTCTTTGTTCGACTGAATATTCTGGAGGCACTGTTCATGTGGTTAGAAGATGAATAATGTCAACAAAGTGCTCGTCAACCACCTTGATAGCAAAGAGCTGCACATCAGGTTACCCTTACTCCAAACTGATTCGTTCTTCCCCATTCTCAATTCGTGACAAATGATCAGGTCCAACATTCAGCCTTTCTGACTTCAAAATAATCTCAAAGTCATACTCCTGAAAAATAAAAAACCATCGACATATCTTTCCCCCCAACATAGGCTTATTGACCAAGTATTTCAAAGTCGAATGATCAGTGAACATTTTGAAATGCCCTCCTAGTAGATAGTGTCTGTATTTTTGCAATGTGTATACAATGGCCAATCCTTCCCTTTATTTGAGTAGTTACACTCTACGTCGGAGAGCTTCCTACTAGAAAAAACTACTGGGTGATTAATGTCCCCTTCTCTTGGTTGTGCTAAAAAATCCCCCAGTGATATACCAGATGCATTCACATGCACATGAAAAACCTTAGACTAGTTTGGGAATATAAAAATAGGCGCGGTGACAATTTTCTCCTTTAGCAGCTTAAATCTCTTTTGACATTCGTCATCCCAGAAAAATTATACATCCTTCTTGAGAAACTTCTCCATTGGTGCAATGATTAGAGCATACCCTTTGATAAAATTTCTGTAGTAACCAGTGTGTCCTAGGATGGAGCGAAGTTATTTCTCATTGGTAGGAACTTCTAAGTTGATGCTAACCATGATCTTGGCTGGGTCTACTATCAATCCTTGTTGACATACTATATGCCCCAAAAAAATCCCAAGAGGTACGTAGAATATGAACTTCTTCAGGCTAAGAGAAATATGGTGCTTCCTACAGGTATCAAGCATCATGCATAGGTTCGACACATGTTTCTTTACTAAGACAAATACTATCCAGTCATCAAAATATACCTCATATAAATTATGCATGAATTCCTTGAACACAGCTGTGACCATGCACGAGAATATTTCAGGTGCATTTTTCAACCCGAATGGCATGACAGTGTATTGGAAAGAACCCCATTCAACGGCGAAGGTGGTCTTGTTGCGGTCTTCTAGAGAAATTCGGATTTGATTATACTCCAATAATCCATCAGTAAAAGAATAAGCTTCTTTTCCTCCTACATTATCCAAGATTTCATCGGAAAATAGAGTAGGGAAGGGGCCATGCACACAGGCATCATTCAACTTGCGCAGATCTACACAAATCCGTATTTCTCCTTTGGTCTTTTTCTCTTGAACCACCATTGGGCTTACCCAATTAGACTGCTCGACTGGTTCATCGATGCCCGAAGCCACCATCTTTTCTAACTCCTCCTTGACTTTCTGCTTATATTTTGAGTTCAATCGATATGGGTATTTCTTGACAAGGCGCGCATCTGGTTTTAGCGTGATCTTCATAACACCCAAGTCCCCTACAATTCCCTTCAAGAAATTTGTAGGAAACATATCCTTATACTTGGTCAGTAGCTCTGCAACCTTTCCTATTGTTTCATCATCCCAGTAGTCCCCAACCTTGGCCAAATTTGTCTCCTCTTCTATCCCAATGTTGACTTCCTTCAATTTCAGGGGTTTCGTAACATCCAACATCCTTAATGCAGGGCCTGCAACTGCGTGCTCTCCTTCTGATTTTGAGATCTTAACATTCCTTGGGTCATCTTCATTATCCTCAATCAACAAATTTATACAGTTGACGATGTCTTGCATCTACGCATCCTAGGCAAGCGCAGCACACTCCCTATAGGGTCGAGATTCATCAAAGACCAGAGCATCCATGGTCCTGTAAGGCTTCATCCAATTTCTATGAGCCACCCACAAAGCCAAAGGTTTCCAAGAAATATTCAATCATTGTATACCAATCTCGAGTACCTCAGTGTAGCTCAACTTCTAGATACCAAGTAGTAGGTACCGATCCCATTGAGTGGGCAAAAATATGAACCCATTCATTCAATGTCTTTTCATCCCATACCTCCATCCACATGGCCAGGTGCTTGCACGAATCTCCCCAACCATAGAATAATTCAAATGGTGGAGTGGATAGAGGTTCAAATCGCATCATCATCATTTTTCTACAGTCCTCCCAGTCTGGGAAATTTCCCTTGTGTGTCTCCCACCACTGCGCTAGAGTTGCGCACATAGCCAAATCAAGCGCCCAGAAACTTCGTTCCTCTGGGACGGATTTTTCCAATGCTTCCAAAAATACTTTGACACTGCTATAACCATAAAAGTAGGGTAGTTCTCTTACCTCGAAGGAGATGCACTAGAAGTTCTTTGTGACTTTGATGCAGCACAGCACAGAGACATCGTGCAACCATTTCTGCCAGTTCTCCATCTCGCCATCAGAATCGGAAAAACAGGAGCTATCCTTCTCCCAGTTAAACATGACATCTGTTGTAGGGTTGATCGAGCCTTTTTCCCATGCAGTCATCTTATAGATATCTCAACATCATCCCCCTCATGCACTGGTTCTATGTACCGTTCTCCTTCTGCTGGATCCAGTGGGACTATCACCCATGTACCATTATTCTCAAAACTCATACTTCTGCGCTTCATATTGATGATGCCTCTCGTATCAATGGCCCAATCCAATCCTAATAGCACAGGGTAAGGGTCTGAATAATCCATAATTTTTATAACCTCAAAGTCAGCACATAACTTTACTCCTGCGATGTCTACGATAACTTGCGGAAGCTTGTCAAGAGGAATGATCTTTTGTTTATTGGCCATGTGTAGCCGAATGGTGGATGATTCCAGCTTTGGCTCTCCCATATTTTTCTATGTTTTCTTAGGTAATACATTTTCATTTGACCCCAGATCCAAGATGACCTGTTCCATCTCATAGTCTCCAATCTACACAGTCATGCACATCTCCCGACCAATTCTCTTCTATTGTTTATAAACCTTGTTCACAACCTTGGTTTCTGTCTGCGACACCTCTTTTTCTGCGCAGCTGTCTATCAGGGCCTTGAGATTATCTACTACCTTCTGATTGCACAGTAACTTAATTCATGCTTTTAAGAACGGTTTAACTTCATCATCAGCTTTCGGCTCCATGGGATTTCTTGAGGTGGATGCTCCTGCATCATCAAAATCCTTTCTGGCTTCAATTAAAATCTCTTTTTCTTTCTACAGGTTGAGGCTTTCCTTCCTATTAGATGCCTTTCTTATCAGTGGTTTTTTGGCATGTTTTTTCTCATTTCCTCCAGTGGCAATATTGTTGCGTGTAATTACATTTACACTTAGACCATCATCGCGCGATTTAGCCTTAACCATCTGTATGTTTTTCTTTGGCATCTGTTGTTTTTCCTTCATTTTAGCTATTAACACAGGACAATCTTGAATTACATGATCAAATTTCCTATAGTACCTGCAGGATTTTCGCGGAGGGTTCAGGCAGTCTCGTGCATAGTGTCCAGCGTCTCCAAAGTTGTAACAAATGAGATGCCCTCTCCCTCAACCTGCAACTCCACATCTACCCCCTCCCCATCCTATTTCTGGGGATCCTCCTCATCCAAATGGAGATGCTTGTGATGAAGGGTCGGCCTACACTCTGTAAAGATTCACTATGTCGATCACCAAGTCATATGTTCGGCATTTGTGCTCATCGTGACCCACTGAAGAGCAGAATCTGCACCATTATTGCTTTAGTTCTAGGACATAGGATCCTAACTGCGGGTAGTGGTTTGTATCATGTCGCCTAGCCACTTGACAATCGACGCACCATAGTGTGGGGATACTAGGCCCAGGAACATCTCTTGGGCGTAGTGGACTCGATCCCCTAGCTCGCATATAATTCGACAGCAAAGGGCACTGATGTTTGGTGTGGCCAGATACCCTGTAGTGTATGTACCAAACATCTATGCTAACTTATTTACCCCGTTCTCTTTATAAATTCTGACTTTCTAAGTGCATAGCCCCTAATTGGCTCTAAATCTATAGAAATCCAAATTGAGCATCGTCCCTTGGTGCAACTTTTAATTTCATAGCAATTTCCAAGGCTTCTTCTTATGAATCAATATTCTACTAACCCATGGGCCCACACAGATGTGGAAATAGCATGGTGATGAACCATTCCTTATGTTTCTTTTCATTGTAAGCAAATCCTCCGCCACTGCTGAATTTCTTCAATCATTGGTCAGCTTCGCAGACTGATTCTATAGGCCATTTCTTAATATCTTTTAGTTCAACTATGCATTGAGAATAATATTTTGGCTTTCGAAACTGCTGCTTCAAGGCATCCTGGATATCCTGAACCGTGGGATCCACATGCTGAGCAAGGTATCCCATGAACCAATCTAAAGCACAACCTTCAAAGGCCATAGCCATTTGTGCCCTCTTAACAGCATCAATATTGACATTCTATGCAGTCCACAACACATTTGTCACAAACCAAAATCAGTCCATATCTTCATCCCCCGCACCCTTAAAGGTGGGTAACTTCATATGTGCCACCATGTCATCCGCAAGTGTGGGTGGTGGTGGGGTATGAGGATTCTTATCCCTACGCGAATTTGATGGTGGCGTAGGAGGAGGGCTATTCTTAGCGTGCATAGCCTCACTTTCGTTTAGATCAGGGGATTTTCTCAAAGGATTTTATACATATCTATCCCCTTTCTGATTGACCCGATAGTATTTACCACTACGCATAGTTCTTTCACTCTGGTTAGGAGTCATTCACTTGGTTTGGCTGCACAAAATACCCTTTTTCAAACAATAGCATCTTAATCAGCAAAGGAAACTTTTGTAAGAACTTAACCCTCAATCCCTCTAAAAATATCCTTTCAGCTTTAGAGTAGGACACAAATTGATCGACAGCAAACTCTATTACAAACTCACCCAAGACATTGTCAACCCAGTGATCTATAGTTCAGGTAATGGAGTTATTAGTCTTCTCCAAATGTTAGATCAATTCAGGGGTCCACTACATGACCTGATCATCCTTCCAAGAGGTTTGGAATTCCACTAACCTTGCCAACCACTCCTTTAGCTCATGTGCAAAGTTTACGAAGAATATCTTTTGCACCTCAGTAAAAATATACTTATTTTTCCACTCTTCAGCAGATAGCTTCTTACTTTTGTTTTCTTTTAGGGAAAATTCCTGAATCTTTTTTTCAAAACAGTCCTCAAGTTTAGGCTTTAATGGCTACCAATGACCTTGTAGCATCAGCCAACCTCTCTCAAAATTCTCTCAATGCAAAAAACGGAACCAATTTTTTTTTTGAACAGTCTTGACCCAGGTTCTGAATTGAGGTTAACCAACAAAACCCTCTTACTACTGGCCCTTTCAGCAGTGACCTTCTTGCACAAGTAAAAGTCTCACCCAAAGCAGTATGGGGGGGTGTTGGAACTAGGTTTCCACACCCTAAGAGACATTTTAATGATGTGGGTGCCTTAAGTTCCCAAACAACCATAAACAAACTTTTGCAACAGCAGCCCTAACCAGTAAACCTTTTTTAGACAGATTTAGGTCAAATATGCAGAATATCTTATGCAAGTTAACACAGCAACTATAATTAAATTAATAACCCTTAAAACATAATATCATAACCTTATATCATCAGATCCATCCAATAATCATCCATATAAACCCAAACATAGTTTCACAAGAGATCTATTCACAGATAGTATAGAAATCAGAAATAAGATGTAGAGAAATTCATAACATAAACAACATATGCATATAGAACTTAGATATCCGCAACAATATTCCTTTATTACTATCAATTCATATCCTTCATGCAAAACACTTCAACAACCCACTCACATAGCCAACGAGGTCCACACAACAAGACTAAGGTCTTCGCGCACACACCCGACAAGAGCCTTCTTACCCAGAAAATCCACACAAAATATCACCAAGTTTCTAGATCTAAAATTCACATTCAGACTTATCCAAAGTTTGACTTCTTAGACTCAATCTAGCCATATATTTATACTATTATCCTGCACTACTCTATGGTCTGCAAACTGTGGTATGCGGCCCCTTGATCTACCCTTTGACCAATTACAATTCATGAGGGGTTTTGACCCGCCCCAAAACCCCTGCGCATGACTAATCTGTTACAAAATATAGCAAAAATGGTCGGACTTAGGGGACCCCGCTCCAACATGACCAAAAATTCATAATGACCCTCATGAGTTCTAAATGTTTTTTTTGGAATATAGTCAGTCTGCATTCTATTTTGATGATATCCTGAATGAAGATCCAACTTGGTAAAATAAATTCCTCCATGTAATTCATCCAATAATTCATCAATCATGGGAATGGGAAATTTATATTTAATAGTAATCTTATTGAGCTCCATATAATCTGGACACATGTGCCATGATCCATCCTTCTTGTGCACCAATACTACTAGAGCATAGAAAGAACTTTGACTAGGTTGAATTATACCAGCCTCTAACATTTCTGCAATCATACGTTCAATTTGGATATTTTGGACATAAGTATATCTGTAAGGCCTCGTGTTTGGAGGAACACTTCGTGGAATAAGATAAATAGCATGATCATGATAATGAATATGTGGGAGCCCTTTGGGAGTTTCAAACACCATGGAATGATTATCAAATACTTTTCGGATATCTCAAGAAATAGATGATTTTGATGTTGGATCTTCTAGTGAGCATAATTGTGCAATTACGCCTTGTTGTTCTTTATTTAGAAGCTTTTTCATGACATTAGATCTTATTATCTTTCCCGGCTTCACTACGATACCCCTTAATTCAACTTCCTTTCCTTCCGAAAAAAATTTCAAGAAAATTTCTTGAAAAATAAAAGCTACCATCCCCAAAAATTATAACTATTGTACTCCTAGTACAACATCATAATCTCCCATTGGAATCGAAAGCATTGGACTATTCAATACATATTCCCCCATGTTTAGCTTGATATTATGGAATTTTCCAAAGAAATTTATAGTTCCTCCATTTGCAACCATCACTTGACACTTTGGTGCTAGGTATAGGAAGCAATTAAATTCCTTGGCTACCTTACAATGAATAAAATTATGGGTATGACCCGAATCAATCAACACTATTACCTTTTTCTTTTTGATATATACTTCTATCTTGAGAGTTTAAGGAGTGGTAATTCTTGCCAATGCATTACAGGATATGGTCAGACTCATTTCTTCTTTCTCTAGGGTTGTTTCATGGTGTATATCCTCTTCTTTTGAAGTTTATTTTTCATTTTCTTCCTCCTCTTCACAATCTATGTAAAATAATTTCTTCTCAACACACTTATGACATTTAGTGTATTTTCTATCACAACTATAGCAGCCCTTTTGCTCTTTTTTCTTCCAATTGTTGTGGTGTCAACCTTGTCGGTTGTGGAACTCTAGGAGTAGCAACACTTCCATCTTTATATATGTCAGCGGTAGGCTTCCTTGTCACCATAAATTTATATTCAAATTTTCTTGCCAACCTGAATGCCTTCTCCAATGAATCAGTTTCCCAAAGGTGAACCTCATGTTGGATGTTATCCTTTAAAGTACCTATAAATACATCAATCCTATGTTCCTATGGAATATCAACTACCCTTATATTTAATTTTGGAAGTACTCAATGTGCTCCACCACTGAACCCTTTTGTTTGAGATTTGTCAATTGGATAAAGAAGGTGTTTCTCTTTGTATCCTCATAATGTGCTATCATTTCCTCCGTAAAAATTGACGAAGTGACTATTTTTTTATGGGAGCAAAGCCATTGATACCATACAAATGTATTTTGTTCTAAATATAAAGTTGCAATGTGTACCTTTTGTGTGTTTTGCACATTATTGAGATCAAAATATTGCTCCATCTATAATATCCATGTTACGGGATCATTTCCATAAAACTTCCTCATATTGATCTTTGGAATATGGTGGATCTTCAATACAACATTAGATTTTATGAAATCACGATTAACATTTATTTTATTCTCATCATGAATTTCCTCTACTATCTTTTCTCCATTAGGAATAGTTTCTTGTATCAACTTTGTCAAACCTTCCATGTATGCTTTTAGATCATTTTTCATGTCTTCCATGTTGTATTTCATTTTTTCTTCCATGTATTCCATTTCATTCTTCAAACCATCCATATTAGCTTCCATTCCTTTCTTCAAAACTTCCATTTCATTTTGTGTTGCTCTTTGCGAGAGCGAAAGTTGTTGCACTTGCTCTTGTAATTGTGATATATCATGTTGCACTTATTCCTCTTAATGAGTCATAGTAGAGCCTTCTAAGGACTTAATGGGTATTGAATTCTTTTTAGGGGGGCATTTTATAACCCAATGTTGATATCTATGCTTCAATATGGCTTTGGAATCACTTCAAACTTATTTTTCAAACAAGACTTATGCAATTTGAAAAAAAATACACACCTTTTTTTAGCTTTTTAGGAGCTCAATATTGAAACTGATGTATCTTTGTAATTTTATATGCCCAAGATTTTATCTTTCGTCCTTTATTAGCCCTCTAAACCTTCTTTCCAATGCCACAGGTATGAGCTCATTTGGATTCTTCAAGAAAAAATTTATGCCCAATCTCCCACAATGACCTAAGTATAAACTAGTATAGTAGAGCGAATTTGTATGGCGTGCCATGTGTCATTGTTTCATCCTTCAGCTATTAAATTGATACACTGGAAAATATATTCCATTTAATTTTAGCCACTTTTTACAGAATTATAATTTTATTCTCAGAGAGAGAGGTATGACGATTTTCCCAAGGTCACCTCTTTTGAGATGAAATTCGGGAGCCTCCAACAACCCTAAATTCCACAAATCATACCTCCAAAAATATTACAAACCAAGATCTGTTTCAAGCATAGAAACCCTATAATCCAAATCTCTGATACCAAATGTTATGAAACCAGCTCGAAAAATAGAATAAAAGAGAGATCAACACATTAGAAATCAGCCACTTCGATGGGGAAACCTCTTATACATTACATAAATGAACAATTCGTGTATGATACAAATGACAAAACCTCCTTTCTATATATAGGAGTCCATGGGGTCACAAAATAATCTGAGCCAGCCTAACAATAATAATGTAAGGCAACAACAATAACAATAGTGGCTTTTATGGGGCACAATAATAACAATATGGGGGCTACAGGGGTACAACAATAACAATAAGGGGGCTACACTAACAAAAATAAGGATCTACACTAGTAATATGGGGACCTAACACATATGGTTGATTCATAATGATTTATGGTGTTTCTCATATATGGAGAGAATACATTGTTGCACATTTTTTGGGCCAAGCTACTGATGTTTTGCTTTATGGTGCTACTGCTTGATTTCTGCTCTCATAAGGAGAGAGTGTGTGTTTTGATGACATGAGGTCAGGGATATGAGGAGTATGTGTTTTTGATGGTGTTATATTGCTAAATATTTCTCTTTTTTTGGTTGATGCATAGTTCCTTGTTGATGCTTCTTGGATACAATGCATATTGATTCATATGTTTCTAGTGATGTTGTTGTTGCTTATTCATTTGCTGCCCAGAGATTATGTTGATGCTACTATATTGATGAGCCTCATGGATTCTTTGTGATGATGAGGATATATTTTTTGTTGCTTCTATGATATATTATTGTTGCTATCATATGATTTTATTGCAGATGTTGATGTGGAACATGGTGGTTGTTATCATGTTTTTTCCACAAATTTCATTGTTTTTGTTACATGCATGTTGTTGGTGAGAGGAAGAGATGTTGAGAGTATCCATGTAACACTATTTTCAATGTATAGTACCTCTATTTTCGTTGCAACATATGGATAACTTATACCATTGCTCATAGTGGTATTATAATTGATGCATATGCCATGGATTGTATTATCATTTTTTTGTCTATATGGAGCATATATTGATGCTCATTGATATCAAGAACTTATGTCGTATCATTATTTTTAAGATGCATAGAGGAGATCACCTCTGTGTGTGATTGTAAAAGCCATGTATTATCATTGTTTCAACTTTTAGGTGCATTGATCATGCAGAGACATGTTACCGCTCAAACTAGAAATGGTCCTAAGCAAGGTTCCTATAGAGAAACCACTACATCAAAGGGAAACAATGGAGCAATAGCCCAATGTCACCTCAGCTAAATATGCCTAATATTTATAAACCTTCACTTATGGTAGGAGTCTCGATACAAGAATAATCACACAAATATATCGATCAATAATAGGATATGAGCTGATTCCTAAAGCCTATTCACAAGAGAGTCTTAGATAATTAGCTTACTTGTTGTTGTATCTTTGTAGCAGTTCTAGGATGGGGAACTTTTCCAAAACATCTAAGTAAGGGCTTAATTAAAATGGATGACCAATGTATTAAACCTTTAACACTTGTAAAATCTAATTATTTCTGAGAAGTTCAAAGGACTTATTTTCATTCATAACAGCCTAAATATTTTATTTGAGTTTGAAAGTGGAAAATAAGAAGATACATGATAATAAAACATCCAAACTAAATATTTAATTAATCTGATACAGTTGATGTGTGTCGAATAATACTACATCCAAACAATAAATTTTCAAAAGATGACAGAAGGCAATAATTAAAATATGTATAGGAACTAACTTAAACAAATTGTTTAGTTAATTAATCTCCATAATGATTATAAATTCGCAGTGGGACTTCAGGGAGATTGATACTCAATCTAGCCTTGCCCTAAATCCTATGTTACCTCAAACAAATGCAGAAACAGATTGGGGAAAAAATAAAATAATAACTTGAAAGACTCACATGAAGAGAAGTTTTTAAGAATGAATTCAAAATTCCTTTTATTATCTTCAGAAAAATTTATAGTAAACTAGTGTCACTGGATCATCACAAGGGTTCAACCCTTCTTTATTGTATTACAAAATACTTATAGTGTAATTCAAAAATATCTAGATCTGAAATAGTTCTTTTACAAAATACAATATTATCCAAAACTAATTTGGAGTTTACAAAAATAGAACACAAAAATATCTCTTCTAAAATGATTTGAATAGTCATCACACAATTTGAGGGTGGTGTTTGATGATTGTTGCTTCTAGTTGACCTCTCTTATTTATGTTATTTTTATCTTGTTTTTTGCTCCTTGTTTCACTACCATTGGTTGCTGAAATTCTGGATTATGTTTTACTCGATGAGATCAAGTAATTTATCTGACCTTTTGTCATATGGAATAGAAAATTTTGTTATTTTTCTATATGTTTCATCCACTTCTGTATACTTCTCAAAAGTTGGCATAGTAATGAACAAATGTTGAATTTCATGTTGGACAAAAATATCATATTCTCAGCCTTTAATGAATGCTTTACTACAAATGATCCCTTTAACTTTGGAAAATTTGTTCTATCTATTACTATCTCATGCAATTTATGCTGGTAATTTTCTAGTGGAATCAATTGACCATTAGAATCGCTTAGATCTGGAAGTCCTTTCTGGCATAAAACATTAAAATTTCTATGAAACTTTTTAACTTGTACTTCTAAGTTTTGACATTTATTCTCTAATTGTAACATTAAATTATTTTTTCTCAAAATGTTTCTTACACCTAGGACCAGTCATGTCTTCAATTACCAACTCATCCAGTTCAAATATGATTTCAATAGATGTCTAGAGTTCATTTATGGTTAAATTTATATCAATCCATATTTTTTCTTTTGCTCCAGATAATGTTTTTTCTATCAATGATTCATCTTCATATTTTTCCAATTTCTTTGTTAATCTAAAGTTTTTCTATATTTTAGCAAGATATGCATTATCATCCTTTATTTCATTTTCTTAGGTGTTCTCCAACTGAGCTCTAAGATTTTCAATCTCCATAAATTTCATTGACAGGTCTCCCATTGCTTTGGAAATTTTCTCTGTTGGATTCAGAATGGTAGTCTTTGTTTCTACTATAGATATTATTGTTTTAGATGTCCATGTCCTGTGTTGATTTAAATTTATATTTCATTTATTAATTTATCCATTTATTCCTCCATATTATGAACATGCACATTTTGTTCCACAATCATTCGAAGTAGTTTTTCATTTTCTTTCTCTAGATGACCTACTTCTTGTGCTTGGGGTGTTTAGTTGTTGGTAAGTTTAGTTGTTTCCTCGGTGCTTGAATGTCTGCATTTATTCTTTTAATTATTTCTTTGGTTTCCTTTACAATTCAATCCTAATTTTAAAACCAAATCTTCTATAACCCCTTATTCTTAGAATCCTTAGCTAGAGAAGGCATTTTTTCTAGCTTCAGCTAAGACTAAATATTTTTTCTAGATGCATGTAGCTTGGAAGTTTCCATCATGGAACTTGTCAAAGATGTGTATATCATTTCTCCCACTTATTTTTTAAGATCAATTAAATCTATAGGATGTATATGTTTGGTATCAAATGAAAACATACAGGTTTTCTAATATTTAGCAGTATTAGGCACAGGTACCTTTGATTCCAAAAATGCTAATTGGAACTCTCATCTTTCACTATCTAATGCATAAAGTAATCTGGTATGAGTTGTGGAAGACTATTTCTATAACTCTACATATGTTGAAGTTTTTAAGTTTTTCTTCTTCATCTCTAAAAATTTTGCAAAAATGCTTTGTTGCCCTGAAGAAGTAGGAGAAGAAGGATAACTCATGGTGGTTTCTTTGATCTGTTTTAAAGAAAATTAAGACTCTTCCAAAAGTATAAATGTAGTAGGATCTTCAGAATTTTGAAATTTTGATGACTCTTCATTGACATTCATAAACTTTCTTCTCTTAAAAAAATTTGAATGTGGTTTTCGGCAACTCTGATCCTGTTGGAGATATGTGTTTTCTTGGTCTTTTAATTTATTTATCTTTCAATTATTACTCCTAATGGATCATATGAATAGGTGAAACTCAATCTAAACTTCATATGATTTAACAAGCCATTAACTTCTTTTTTTACAGCTTTGATATTGAATATGAATGGGCCAACCTGTGCCTTTAGTTTAAATTGGTATTTTTTCTTCCTGGAAAAAAATGAACATCATCCATGTTCATCATATGTCTAATATACTCTAATGAAAAAATTATCTTGGGGAGGAACACGAGTAATTTCTAAGGTGTTATATTGCAACCATAGATTCTTATTTTTGTAAAATTATGGTATAAATACCAATCTCAAAGTTTATACTACTTGCTGAAGTGTAGAATCCTTGTCATCTATGTAGAAACTCTGGGAACTACGTCACTAATTAACAAATAGATTGCCATATGCAAAAATTGATTGGAAAATTCATTGAAAGAGAATTATTCAAAAATTTCCTCACTAATGAGTTCTAGTGAATGATTGATTGTAGTTTTCCTTCAATATCTAACTTCTGTAAAGGAAAATTGAACCTTTCTGATTGATGATACATAAAAAATTAAACCAAAATTGACTGGCGCTTGAATGATCCTTCAACACAACTTTAAGAATTGGTCATGAATTACATCCAATAGAAATTGATTGTAATTAAACATAATGGAGGGCTTATTACCAGATGAAAATACTAATACGAACCCTAAAATAAAATCATCTACCCACTGAATTTCGATATCCTAATAGACAAGAAACTCTAGAAATAACCTACCTAGACATCTCAAGAAACATTGCAGAGGGATAAGGTGAGTTTTTCCTAGGAAATTCGAAATTTTCGGGTAGAAAAGGCTCAAAAATATACGCTCTCTCAAAAAAATAAAGCTGATGGTAAATTTACATAAGGGAATCTATGGAAAAAGGGTGAAGGGAGTCCTGAGGGCTTATATGTAGGGCCTAACAAATTGACTCGGAGGTTATGGAAAACAAAGTCTCATTATCTTGGGTGATTATAGATCTTTGACTAGGAAGGTATCGAGCTACACACGAGGTGACAAATTCTAGAAAATGGTGTGTCTGAGGGAAACTGGACTGAGCAAGTAACGATTCCAAAAAAAAAAAAAATTCATTGGTGTCCTCATACTTATGAAATTCCCAATTGTGAAGCCCATACAAGTTTAATTCACAATTGTTTTCAGAAATCTTGTAATAGGTGTCCACAAGAGACAATTTATCTAAATTTATTACAGGGGGTAACAACGGATTGTCTAAAGTTACTTTAGATTTTCCTATATGGGTGTCCATTTAGGAAAAAATAAAAATGGCTGAGAGCAATTGAAAAATTGCCTGGGAGTGACGATGATTGGAAGTTTTTGGTTGTTAGAATTTTCTTTGATACCATTTTGGAGGCTCTAGTTATTGGTGGAATGGTAAAATAATTTAGTTTGGAGGGGACAACAGCTTTTTTTGTATTAACCATTAATGGAAAATGATATTTAAATGATGTAACAGTCAAGTGATAATTTGGCAATAAATATGGTTGTTGTAGTGTATTTTATGCATGGGCTGATTAAATACACTGTGCTTAATAGGGAAGTTGATTTCCTACAAGAAATTCACTGGTCAATTGGTGTGTCAAACGTTAGTGGAACAAGTTCAACATATAATAAGCTAAGTTAAATGGAAACATTGCAAGCTACATAAGCAAATAAATAAAAACAAAATAACTTGTACAAAAACATGCTCAATCGAGAAAACACACTAATAACTAAACAATGGAGAGCTCTCTCCCTATATTAGGTGTTGGTAGTAGTAGAATATAGAATGATAAATATATTGTAGTGGATCCTTAGAGATACGGAGCTCCAATATCCAAGAGAAGGGGGTCTCTTCCCCTCAAGATTTCAGCAAGCCTCTCTTCCCTCTCAAAGGATGGTAGATCGATGGACACGTGGTCAAATCTTCTCTCTTAGATTGAGTTGTTGGATGGCCAACAACTGAATCCTTCCAATCCTCTTGCTGTTGGGAAACGCAAGTCGGTTTTCTTCTGAGAAATTTGGTCAGCATAACAATGTTTTATTATGTTTCTCTTCCCATGGCTAGATTTTATAGACAAATTTCAAAATTTATCTCCTTCTCTTGGTACAAGATGGATGTTGACACAAGAGTGGGGGTGTGATTCCTTTGTGTGTTTCCCTAAAGACTCAAGGTGGCTCCAAGGCAATTGTACTTGGCTATATTAAGTGAGAATATTTTTATCCAAGTGTTTCAAGTGGTCTCGGATGGTGACTTTCTGCATCCTCTGGATTGCATGTCTTTTTAAGGGATAACCACGATGATCTTCATGGCTATCAGAGAAATATCCGTAATGATCGCCTAGGTTCAGTGCTTCTTCTACGTAGTTCAATCAATTTTTCTACTTGACCTTAAGGAAAAATAAAAAAATTCAGCTCCTGTAATGTATTTCTTCCCTATAAGTCTTTATTTGTACCTTATGCTTGAAATTTTCTAGTGTCTTTTTCTTGTACGATTTTCCAGTGTTAACATTTTCCCCCTAATGTACAGCTAAAATACATTATAGTTTCTTTTTTTGTGTAATCCTTATGAGAGAGAGAGAGAGAGTAACTTGCTTGAAAACTGAGGTTGGAGACCACTTGGCGTGAGTAAAAGAGATACTATGCTTTGTTGGAAACCTACAAGAGATAAAATAAATAAAATATTTCTATAACGCGAGCATGTCCCATGCTCGTGATGTTTTGACTAGTTAAACTTATCTGACAGATAGAGGTTATGTGTGTGTCACTCTTGTCGTAGTGACCTTCTGTTGGTTGATGATGATGGTTTTTGACACCCTCAGGGGCATTTTTTTTTTGAAATAAGGTTGAATGTGGTGACCACACACATAATCTTGGTATGGCATTTTTGTTTTTAGAACAAATGTTCATTGTATGCATGGATATTTGATTTTTGGGGACCTTACCGTGTAAGAATTACTAAAAGAGCTGCTTATCATGCCACGGGTCTTCGACAAATTCTGACAGAGAGCAACGATTATGAATTACTATACCATCTTTACATGAACGTTTATGTTGAAGTCGAATTTCAAGAGGATCAATGACATCAATGGGAAATGAATATTCCCATAGTGCCATCTGGGGATGCCCCTTTTGAGGTGGGGAGTCATACAAGGTACTACCTCCTTCTTGGAAAAAAAAATTTGTGGTCGACAAGAAAGAAGCGTCAACTGACTGAGATGAGTATTGATGCAAGGGACTAGGGTTTCTGATGTAGTAGGGTGTGGTGTGATAGGTTAACTTAGGCATGATGACGAGAAATGGTTATAACTAATGATGGTAGTTAAGTGACCCAAGGTTGGAGCTTGTAAATGTGAGTGGTGGAATTCATAATGATTTCTAGTGAGGAAATCCCTGGAGTCGGTAGGACATCCAGGGTGGGTGAGTGGTTGTTATGAGTGTCAGGGTGGGGTTTGGTAAGGAATGTGAAGCTCCGACCAAGGCTTATTAGGGACTGTTGCCAGGTGAGAAATGTGGGTGGATGGGTGGGATTTCTCTACTAAACAATCTTTGTACACTTGCCAAAATAATGTAGAATAGGTTTGGATGTACAAGCACGGAGATGGGTGCCCCTTTATACATGAAAATAATATGTCACTATGGTGTGAGGAGGGTGTTTTGCTGAGGATGGGGGGGCCATTCATTGGTCTTGCTGCAAGGGTAATGAAGAGGATGAAAAAGTGTCGTAGATTGGCTATGCTAATGGGGGTGTGGTAGGCCAAGTGCGAGACGTGGTGGTGCATATTTGATCTGCTTATGAGAATGGTAGTTTGGGAAAGGGGTTTTATCGTGACATGGGTAAAAATTTACTTGATGTATGATGGATGAATGAACATGAAGTGCTTCACATACTTGGATGTTATGGACATGGCTCCAGATATTTGGTGTATGGTCTACTTGACAGATGGATTCCATGGAGGGTGAGGCTCTACCAGCATGTGAGAATGTTTATCATGTGTGAGATGAGGTGATGATAAACATGGTCAGGTGAATGGAGCATGTGGTTGATTTATGTGGAGAAATGATGTCAGGATATGAAAATTGTCTTAATGATAGGGATAGAATGATACCTACTCTTGTACCTTTAGTGCTAGGGAAACAGGTGATTTGGCATGCTTGTAATACCTGCAACCAATACCCCAAGTAAAATCATATTCTCTATTCAAAAATATTGAAAATAAGGTTCAATGGAAAGCGATAAGAGAGGGCATACCTGTCGTAACTGAAAAAATGAATTTTTCTGAGGTGTGGATGTACGAGGCCTATTTTGAACATGATGAGGTGTTGACCACGGTGTTTCTTGTGGTTTTGTAATTGGGCATTCTGAGCTCCAGTTATGGGTTTTCGAATAATGAGAAAATGGTGATATATAGGCCAATATGACTCATTTCAATTCATTTGTGCCATTTGAGAGTCTGAGGTCAGATTTGGTCCCCTGTTGTCGAGCATTTCTTGCCATTGTGATTAACTTGAGTACCCGAGATTTTCACCGTCAGTGTCAGGTAGGGCCCTGAACGTCCTGATTTTCAATTTTGTCATTTTTGGCCTGGGGGGGTCCGTAATAATGTGATTTGTATGGATTACCTACCTAACAGACCTCATGGAGAAGGAAGATTTCCCACGAGGTCATCGCGCCTGGCAAAGATTTTGTACGATGAAATACGTGTCTGTGTTTTATATAGATGCATGATCATCGCTCCTGTGTAGAAATCCGACACGATGATGGGGAAAATTTTTGAAATTTTTTGGTTTCCTAATATTAGCCACTGATTTTGATTTTTTCTCTGGTAGCAGGAATTTGTGGCATGAGCGATATTGGACCTATATTTGCATAGCTATGGCATAGGATGCCAATGCTCAGAGGCTATTGGTGCAGTGGGGGTTGTTGAAATTTCTAGAGGACAACCTCTTGAGATCATAGGACAGTCTACTCAATTTCTTGGTCTGTTGTTGGAATAGGAGATAGTGAGTGATGGTATTGTGATGTAGATACATCATCATCTGTTCGGAGATGGATTTTTACTTTGTGACCAGATTATTGCCTCAGGGGGAGGTTCTCCCACACCCACTCCCTCCTGGTAGGGTGAGCATATGATGTTGGGCTAAGAAGCATTATGGTGGTGAGCCACTTACACAGGGATGTGTCTGCATTGACTCAATGGCTAATTTAGCTGAGAGGGGTGCCTTGGAATGATAGCTTTCCTGATGGGGTCATCGTCATCCAATAGGGAGTCTGGACCTCATATTGGTGTCTTGTGTCAGCTCCGGGCCGGTCACTTCTACGACTGGGCGCACCATGTGTATGATGGCATGGTATCATAGTTACGGAAGGTTCAAGGAGTATCTTCTAGGGTTTTTAGTTACGCGAGCATAATATGTAGTATCATGTTTGAGAGAGTATTGATGCTCCGACCTTTTGTTCCAGTGCCCATTGGTCCTCGTAGGGATCATCAGATGTGGTAGTGGGCCCCTCGTGATGTCTCGCGGTGGAGGAGGGGAGATTGGTCATTATTAGGATGCAACTATTGAGGCATGGTTCTAGGAAAACCCACAAATGTTCCTAGACTATCCACACTCGGCGATGGATTTCCATGGGGACCCGGATATGGGTCTTCCTGTCGGCTATGTATGGGGTCCAGCAGGTATGACCTTTGATGGTTTTCGACATTTTATGAGGATTATATGATGTGTATATTTATATGTTTTTTATGGTGACACTAACACTATCATTGTTTCTCGTGTAGATGTGGGGGCGGTTTGGCATGTTTCTCATGTAGATGTGGGGGCTGTTTGGCATCCTCTTTCCCACTTGGTGGGGCATCAACCACCGAGGAAGGGCTCGAGTGGGGCTGATCAGGCCTAGGTTGGGAGCCAGGGAGGTGGTGTGAGGCCTTCAAGGGAGGGCAGTAGTGTTGCTACTACCAGGGAGGATGCTTCCCTTCTTATTCGTGCCAAGGCAGCTGAGGCTCGGGCGGTGACAGTCGAGGACCAGTTAGATGCTGCTAAGGCTCAGGTCCAGGCTGCAGACACTCGTGCAACAGATTTAGCCGAATCATGGAGTCATCCAGATAATTTTACCTGATTATTCCAACCTGGGGGTTTGTTCATTATTTTTATGACACATGGCTCGAGGCACTAATGGAACAAGAGAGGGCGCATCGCCCAACACATAAGAATAGGAGATGTCATGTGATGGCCAAACTGTCTTAAGGACTTCAAATATGAACATGCCTCCTTTTGCTGTGAATTTAAATTGATACACAAGGCATGGGCAAGAAAATATGAACCTTTGGGTAGCAACCATACTCACCCAAGAGAAACCAGCGCAGCCATGCCTCTTGTTGGAACAAGGTCTCCTGTAAGATGTGAAACTGGTCCATTTTGTGTATTTTTTTATTATATTTAGTCTAGAGCAGGGGTTTTGGGGTGGTTCAAAGCCTCAAAAGCATTGTAAATGGGTCATGGGTAGACCAAGAGTCCACAAACAAACCATAATTTGTGGACCATTAGATGCATAGGCTAAAATAGTATAAGTAATTGAACCTTTTTGAGTGGTAAGGGGAGATTAAGCATGATAAGAGATTGTTGCTAAGTGTGAATCGATAGATCTGGTCAGGGTTGTTGGGTAAGGACTCCTGCTGCTGTATACATGGAGGGCCTCTGTCCTGCTGTGTGCGGACCCTGCTGCTATGTGCGCAGGTTGGGTTTTGGGGTATTGTAAGTAGATCTGAAGGATAAATGAATGCGGAAGTATTTTTGAATATCTGAATCCACTGGAGTTACTGTGATATGAATCTGTGATGTTTGATTGCTTAATATATGCTATTGTATTATTGATTTAGACTACGAACATACCTATGTTACTTATTTATGCTGCGATCTGGATTTTTTTTGTTTTACTTCATACAAGAATATCTGGAATAGCTGCATTATTATTATGTGAATTCATGATCTGCTAATTTCTGTGAGTATCATTATTGTTGTGCATGTGGATGCAAAGGGAATATATAGATATTGGCTCTGTGATACAAGATCTGGTCACTATAAGGTTGAACTCAACTCTGCTTGACTTCCTTATCCTCTCCCAGGGTACGGAAACCTGGTTCTAGCACCCACCCATACTACTTCGGGTGAGACTTTGGCCTGCGCAAGCAGGTCACTACCGAAAGGGCCAGTAGTATAGGGGTTTGTTGGCAAACCTTGAACATCCAAACCTAGGTCAGGACCCCTCGAGCCAATAAATGGTTTGGTTGTCGGGACCTGGAGCATTTTGAGAGAGGGATCGGGTAATGCCAAGGCCATACTAGAAGCCTGAGAAAAATGAAATTGATGAATGGTTTGAATAGAAAGTTCAGGAATTTGCTGTAAAGGAAAACCACAATGAGAGGTTGACCACCAAAGAGTGGAAGAATAAGTACATTTTCACAGAGATCTATGAGATCTTCTTTGTAACGATTGCAATCGAGCTCCAGGAGTGGCTCACAAGATTGGTGGAATTTCAGAAGTGTTGGAAGGATGAGTGGGTCACAGAGCGAACCCCCGAACTAATCCAGCAGTTAGAAAAGACTGATAACACCATCACTCGCATGGTGAACCATTGGGTAGATAGTGTGTTAGGAGGATTTGTGACAAAATTTTCCATCGATCAGTTTGTCTTTTAATCTGAAGCAAAGTGAAGATTCTTCAAGGGGTTCCAAGGTAAGTTTTTGAAGACCTTACCATTGCTGATCAAGATATTATTATGCAAAAAGAGTATTCTGTGTAGCCATACCGAGTGAATGACCTCTGATCTGGATGGGAACACAACACAAAGTGGCAAATACTACCGAACCAACCTAGAAGGAGATAGATTGTTCTATAGTCCGGTAAGAGAAGCAGCTTTGTAGATTCCTCCAGCCACACCACTTTCAAACCAGCCTAGAGGTAAGAATTCACCTCCACCCCTGCCACCGGAAGATGACATGGCTGTGCACATGAAGTTTTCGACCTTTAAGTGTGTGGGGGATGAATACATGGATCAGTTTTGGTTTGTCGCAGGATTGGTATGGATTGCGTAGAACGTAGCTAGTGATGCTGTGAAAAGGGCATAGTTGTCCCTTGCTTTTGAAGGAAGAGCTTTCAACTGGGTACATGGATACATCAGCCAAAACGCAAATGCAACCATCGAAGATATTAAGAACACCCTGAAACAGCAGTTCAAGAAACCTAATTCCTACTCCCAAATCGTGGTTGATCTAAAGGATTTCAAGCAGGGGCCTTCTGAATCTGTGTGGGAGGTCGATCAGCAAATAAATAAGGTGATCAAAGAAGGGGGATTCCAATATGATGGTAGACAACACACGGAATGGTTCATTGCTATGTTGCTACCTCACCTGCGTGTACCTATGGGGCACCAAAATTTCGAATCATAGGATAAATCCTTGGAGGGTTCCATGAAGTTAGAAGCTGCGCCGCGGGAAGAGACTCAATTGGATGTCCAACAGATCCAGGGATAGCTGGAAGCGATGCACATAGAGATCCAGAATCTGCAGAAGGAACGGGGGGCAGAGGCTAGCCCCGAGAGATGGTGCATATGATGCCAGGTGAATGGTCATACCAAGGATAACTGTCCTCTCTTAGAAAACTATATGCAGACTAGGGGGCCTAGCCCATTACGCCCTAGGGAAGTTGCGGGACCCAGTGGGCTAGCACTATGGTGTGATTATTGTCGCGTTGCGGGGCTACACAATACCAACCACTGTCCCCGCCTGGCTGTGAATGTTCCAGAGGTAAAGTAGCAATGGTGTAGGTTCTGCAGATCGGTGGGACATGATGAAAAAAATTGCCGGAGATATGATTTGATGATTGATCGAGGAAACTTATATAGAGTAAAATCAGACCCTACGTCACCAAGAACCCCCGCAGGCGTAGGTGGCTCCCCATCAAGGGGTAGGGGAGGGGGCCGAGGTGGAAGTGCAGGTCAGGGACGAGGACAGCTAATCTGTTACAACTACGGAGAAGTAGGACACTTTGTAAGGGACTGTCCGAACCCTACAAGGCAATCCTGCCGATATTGCAGACAGCTGGACCATGTGATTGAAGATTGCCCAATATTGATAGCAAAAATGCAGGAAAAGCAGTTGACACCTTCGCAGAATGTGCAAAGAGTTAAGGCTGAGCTGCAAGACAAAGATCCAAGTTTGAATGTTGTAACACGTAGTGGGATGGCCACTAGAGGGCCTGAGGAGGAGGCTGCAATGGAACCTTTGATCCGACAAGATGTCATTAAACAAGAAGGCTTGGACCTAAAAAAAGGAAAATAAACATTTGTTGCAGCTCGCAAGGACTTTTCTGATGCAGAGGTAGCTACTGCTCGGGCACCTGCAAACCTCAAGGAAGATGAAAAGGTCAAGCCCTTTTTGAAGGCATGTATGAAGCTACCGCGCAACCCAAAGGCTATGGAAAATCTTCATGCATTAATAGATAGTTGCGAAGTGCGACCCAATATACCCCCGAAGGTCAAGGATGTGTACGAGCTATACAAGTATAAGAAATGCACCGGAAGAGAAATGCGGTTGACTGCGCAGATTGGTGACTACAAAATGAGTCAGGTTATTTTGGACATAGGGTCAGATGCAAACTTGTTACCTAAACAAAATTGGCAATGAATGGGAGAGCCTAAGTTGGAATGGTCCACTATTTAGCTGTGCATGGAAAATCAGCAAAAAATCATCCCACTAGGAAGGTTGTCTAAAATTACGGTGGATATCGCAGGAGTAAAGGCCCGAGCCAAATTTGAAGTAATTGAAATTGTAGAAGATGCGGACCCCTACCCTATGCTCTTAGGGCTAGACTGGACCATAGATATGGGCAGTATCATCAACCTCAAAAAGAGAAGCATGGTGTTTGAGAATAACAGTACAAGGGTGATAGTACCATTAGATCCTGCGGAAGGTGAACAATACATAGAGCCATTGCACAATGAAGAGGAGGTGGATCACATTTATAAGTTGACTACGCGAGACAAAGATTGGATCAACCCCATGGTAGGAGGGGTACTCTGCCAGGAAAAGGACAGTGAGATCTTCTCTGACTCTGATGGGGAGATGGAGAATTGGAAAAATCGGTTGCACAATGTATCGGCGCTGCGATTTCTTCGAGTCGCAAGGGACTTCTGCTACATTTCCTTAGAGGTAAGAGACCTACCCTACCTTTATGGTTCTCGTAGCATTAGGTAATTTTGGTGAGCTTTCAAAGCATAGGTTCCCAAGGGACGAAGGCTATGGGCCCTTAAGCTAGCCATGAGTGGAACACCTTCGTGCTAGTGGGAGACGCATGAGGAGGCATTCCAGGATTGGGAGGAATGCCAGGATATGATGATCCTATGATTTGAAGCCCCAACCAGCATGCAGGGCAAGACATTTCTTAGATTGGAAGATCCACGTGATTATCTGATTGCATAGGAAAAACAGTAGTGTGAAAGGACGACTAAAGAGTGGGTTCACCTGCTAATTCATGACCTAGGGCCGCTTCCGTCTGCATGGTACTTAGATGCATAGATACATCAGTGCACTTGCCACTGGGGGACGTTAAAGGAAGAGTTCCTCGGAGCAATTGGGTTAGTAGGTAGGACCGAGGCGCTTGACGCAGTCCTGCGAGACACTGACATTAGGGTATGGGGTGAATCGCACCTGTTTATCGCAATGGAAATACCCACATGGGAAACACGGATACAAATCATGATCAGCTACCATAGCCTAGTCCTAATAGAGGGTAAGGATGATCCACGAGCTGCTCCGGACTCAAAATTGGAAGGGGTGCGAACGGCTACCGAGTCGCTCAAGTTGCGAAGGGGTAGCAATGGGACACACCCTACGTTGGCTAAAAATGAGGTTGCGGATACAAAAGGTAGAGTTATCATACATTTGGAAACTCTCACAACAAGGAAACAGTTGTGGTCACTCCTTGTCCATGCAAGGTATTACAGAAATTTTGTTTGGGAATATGCGCTACTTATAGCACCTTTGAGAAACTTGTTTATGAAGGGGCTTTGGTTCGGTTGGGATGACACTTGTCAGGAAAACTTGTCTTTGGTTGTGAAGTACCTTAGGAACAAACCTGTGTTGGGGGAGGATGCGCAAGAGGTGCGGGTGTTTATTCCAAGCTTAGTAGGTACGCAAAGTGCACATAGGGAGCGAAATGTGATAGTTGGAACAGTAAAATCAAGTAAAGAGGAGAAGTTACTGTCGAGTGGAGCGGGTGGCTGGAAATTAAGGGGGCGATTCCTTGATATTTTTTACCATTTACTTGATGGTAAGCTCCTAGTGACAGATACCCTACCGTTGGACAACCATAGGCACTATAAAGTAGGATGGCTAGCTCAAACAACAGTCCCATATTACTTCCGTAACCTGTATGTAGTTTTTCTATGCTGCACAGTTTTTTGGGCCTGTAGTGTCCTGTTCATGGCAAAGCAACCCACTCCCGCTTGTGATAGGCCCCCAGAATCAAGAGTTCTTGTTCCCACTAAAACAACAGATCCTATTCCCGTGGAAGCCTCGGTACCTATAGAGCCTGAACGGGAGGAAGTCATGATTGGATCAGGGTATGAAGAAATCGATAGGATAATTGCACTCTGGCTCCCTGGGTGGAGGGGTGGCTTCATCCCTGGCAAACAGAGCACCAAAGGGACCTGTGCAACAGAAGTGAACTCCCCTATCGACCCCAAGGAAACCACAGGACCAAGCAAGCGGGGTTCAAATGCAACCACAGAAAGGGACTCACAGCTGCCATAGATTACCGATAAGGACGTCGGGGCCGGTCCACAGCTGTCACTGAGCATGCAAAGGATGAATAACCAAGCTACCACCTCCCTCTAGAATACAAAGCAGCCAGGAAAGCCTAAAAAAGGGCCCCGGAAAAAGTAGCACACCCAACGCCAGTAATATGATGCGACAGTCACGCTAACTAACGGTGACCTTGAAAAAATCACGGACACAATTACGCTAACCACATAGGGTAGATGGGCAGCCATAGAGGAACAACAGAAGGCTGCAATTGACACCTTTCAAACCGAGCTCTGCACCCTCCAGTGGAAGGTAGATATGCTGTAAACCAGCATAATTCAGAGATGGGCTCCCTTGGCAATCAACAGTATCGTGCTAGCACAGAAAGAAATCCATCTCTGCTCTTTGCCTAGCATTGCCCTGGTAGGAACCCAACTCCAAGTAGATACAGGGATACACTTGGATCTGGCTAAGTTTCCTAACGAGGCATTACAAGGTCTCCACACCACCGTGATCCGGGAAACCCACCGGTGAGACCTGGAGGTGCATTAATAGCTCGGTATGGCCAAGCGGGCCATAATGTGAAAAGATGCAGAAAATTCCCTTACTATATCGCAGCAGGTGGAGCTAGAAATAGTGATCCACCAGCTCTGCACGGAGATTCTGGATGGAATCCTGGTTGCAACTACACCTCGGGCCAAGGTAGAAAGTATGGTTGCAGCATTAAAAGCATCTCGAACAGAAATGCAGACCATCAAGGCACAACTGGAGAAGCAAATCTTCGACTTATAGGCCACATTGTAGCCTACCACGCCGCCGGAGGTTCAAGCCCAGTGTACTGCGCTGGTGGCAGAAACTACGAACACCATCATAGGGTAGATTGCTCAGAGCACCCAGTTTCTTGAATCAGCCATGTAGCTCTGGACCACGGTCCAGTTCAACCCGTTCCTCCAAAAGGTCAATCAAGACTTACGACAGCAGGAAGAAGCTTTCACACAGGCCGAGGCTACATTGCCCACCTTGGTGTCGACACAACGATTAGCACAATTGCGGACCAGCATCACTCTCCAGGATGTGATTGAGAAACTCCAGTGCCAGAAGAACGTCATTGAGGAATGAGTAAAGCCATGGGCTGCCACATCCCTCTAGCTCTCACAAGATGCCGATGGTGCAGTCACGCGACTAAACTAGACATTGGAAAACGTCACCGCGACAACCGAAGGGCCAACATCCCAAAAGCTTATGGACCTCACGTAGAGTGCCGCAACCCAGAGTCAAGAGGTGTTGCCTCCACTAATCACTGCTCTCACTCCACTACACGTGCAGGTGGAGAACCTACCATCACAGTGACTCGGGACGAGTCACAAGATTGTGTTGGGGGACTATTGGAACAGGCTCTCCTGCAAGATGCAAAACTGGTCCATTTTTTGTATTTTTTTATTATATTTAGTCTAGCGCGGGGGTTTTTGGGTGGTCAGAGCCCCGAAAGCATTGTAAATGGGTCATGGGTAGACCAAGAGACTGCAAACCATGGTTTGCGGACCATTGGATGCATAGGCTAAAATAGTATAAGTAGTTGAACCTTTTTGAGTGGTAAGGGGAGATTAAGCATGATAAGAGATTGATGCTAAGTGAAAATCAATAGATCTGGTTAGGGTTGTTGGATAAGGACTCCTTCTACTGTGTGCACGTAGGGCCTCTATCTTGCTGTGTGTGGACCCTGCTGTTGTGTGTGCAGGTTGGGTTTTGGGGTATTGTAAGTAGATCTAAAGGATTAATGAATGCAGAAGTATTGTTGAATATTTGAATCCATTGGAGTTACTGTGATATGAATCTGTGATATTTGATTGCTTAATATATGTTGTTGTATTATTGATTTAGGTTGTGAACATACATGTGTTACTTATTTATGTTTTGATCTGGATTTGTTTTTTTTTTCTTCATACAAGAATATCTGGAATAGCTACGTTATTATTATGTAAATTCATGATCTGCTGATTTCTATGAGTATCATTGTTGTTGCACACGTGGATGTGAAGGGAATATATAGATATTGGCTCTATGATACAAGATTTGGTCACTATAAGGCTGAACGCAACTCTGCTTGACTTACCTACCCTCTCCTCGGGTACGGAAACCTAGTTCCAGCACCCACCCATACTACTTCAGGTGAGACTTTGGCCTGCGCAAGCAGGTCACTGCCGAAAGGGCTAGTAATATAGGGGTTTGTTGGCAAAACTTGAACATCTAAACTTGGGTCAGGACCACTCGAGCCAACACCTCTTTCTTCATTACATGAGTGTTTTTCAATGCATGGATTAAAGAAATAGCAGCCTTTGGGTAGTAACAAAACTCACCCAAGAGAAACCAAAGTAACAAAGCTTCTTGCTGGCCCATTTCATATATTTTCAAGTGTTCATGCACCTCCTTGCTTATCATTCTTACCCACTCATCCCAATGTGGATGATGAATGATGTACTACATAAAACATGGTATCCTCCCTTTGTAGAATACCATCCTCCCCAAACTGATGAAAAACTTTGCACTCCATGAAATGTTGGAGTGCACCTCCAATGAGATCTCTTAATGAGACCTTCATCTCATCCATGGCCTTCCAAAACCAATGAGGTTTTGGATCTGCTATAGGTAGAAGTATCTCTTTGAGTTGTGAGATGCTCATTGAGAAAGTGTCATCAAGAAAGGAGAAAAGGTTTCTCATCTCAAGATATCTACCATTTATCATCATAACCTCCATTGCTTCATGAGTGAAGCTACCTTCAGAATGCTCCAAGAATAATGGGGCTCCTTAATTATCATTGTTACTAAGTGACAACATTTTAGATCTGCATGGTAACAATGGAGTCTCTTGCCAGAACACAAGAGTTCCTCCAACTGGGACAATGGTGTCTCCAAATGCTGGTGAGAGAGATGGCTGCTCTTCTACCAATGTACCAATGCTAGAATATCCCTCCTCTTCCTGATGCATCTCCCGAATCATGCATAGGACTCTATATTTCAAGATCTAAAGACTATCTTGCAAGGTTGCAAGTGTCTCTTCTCCAGATATAAGTACTTCTGAAGTTGGTGGTAAATGTAGTGACTTCTTGTCCAAAGTGAAAAGATTGACATCCTCCTTTGTTTCCCTAGAAAATGTCTCTTTTTGGCACATCTCGGTTTTTCTCACATCAAAATTATTCCTCAACTTGTGAAAGAAATCTGAATATTTGGTCACCTTTGCATGCTCCATGTGACCAAACCACCAATCATTGGCTTCACCTAAAAGATGAAGTGCTGCAATTTGGACAGCCTCTTTTTCAGCCACATGATGTAGCATGAAAAATGTATCTAACTCTTTCCTCCAAGCTTTAACAGTGCTTGAGGAAGATCCATCAAATGTATGAAAATAAATTCTATTGTGCCCCTTTCTTCTATTGCTGCTATAGGATCTTCTTTCTTCTTTGAGTTCAAAGAATTCTTGGAGAGTTAGAATTTCTTTGAATTCTATAGATTGTGCTTTGTACTCTTCAAGATACAGACTGAGAGTCTCATGAGTCTCAGGTTTTCTTTTTTCTTCATTTCTATACCTCTCACATCCTTCAAAGAAATCAGGCATAGTAGATATATGAGGAGATCTATGATTCTCTGGTCTTCTTTTCTGCTGATAGGAAGTGCTTTGACCTTCCTCATCAAATATTCTTCTTGGATCTTCTTTTTGCATTTCCTTCTTCATTTGATTGACCTCCTTGGAGAGATCATGGATGGATCTAAAGAGAGGAGTGGCAAGAATATAATCCTCCTTCATGATAGATCTCATTTTTCTACTTCTTCTTTTGATGCAAAAGATGAAGTGTCCACAAGTTGAGCCAAAGATAATGCTCTGGTACCAATGTAATATCCAAAAAGGGAGAATGTAGTAATAATTAAACAAAATATAAGAACTGAAACTAAGTAAAAAATAAATCTAGAGACAACATCAGAATATACAGAGAAGATGAGCCATTTTAATATATGGAGATGATTCAGTTACACAATGGGAAAAATATGAGTAGATCTAGCCCAAGGATGGCCTAGAATCACCCTGCAATGATGCTACAACTAGCACTCCGTAATTGGTGAGCTTACAGAAAGAAATATTTCATTTTCCTTTCTGCTGAAGATATGCATGAACTGATGCAAAAGGAAATGTAGATATAGGGAGCTTAGGAGCTTTGATGATGCCAAGATTCAAGATCTGGCCACTATGATGGGAACCCAAGACAACTTAGAAAGGATTTTCCAGATCTACAACTTTGGAAAATAACCCTCCTAGGATTTGATCCTTTTACTGTTGGGTTATAAATATTTGAAGCTAGATCTGATACAAATATGGCTACAATATTTTCTCCAAACAAATCTGAGCTTTGAGGGTTGATCCCTCCTTCAGATCTACAAGCTAGGAGCTTGAGATCTTGTCTCCTCTTCTTCCTCCTTCAAGTGCAGCAACTGAATATTTAGCTGCTACAAAAATTGTGTTGCACAAGAGGGAGAGGCTCTATGCCTACTGAAATATGTTGCAATAGTCTCCAGGATGATGGAAATATGGATTCCAAGGTGACGGGATGATCCCTCACAGGATTACTAGCTGAAATACTAGTAACAACCTTCCTCCTTTGGATCTGCAATGATGGACTGCATAATCCTTGATGGGACTACTACTGATAGGAGATAAATAATGTTTGGCCTGATTCCATATCTGAAATGAAGCCCTAGGAATGTTGATCTTCAAGCCCAAGGTGATAGTAATAAACCTACACTAGTTCTCCAGCTGAAATACTGAAGACAACCTCCACCTTCCAAACTGATCTTCAAAAATTGTGTAATTCCTGAAGGTAGATGTTCTGTAGATGATGGAAATAATAAGTGGCACCAATTCCTGATGTAGAATGAAGTACAACCATCTTCAAAGAGATCACTCAATGAAAGAGGAGGGATTCCCAACCAGGAACACCCTTTGCTAAATAGCCCAAGAAAGCATGGAATGTCACATGACAATTCCAAATATAAACAGACCACAAAATCTATATTCAATAGCATGCCTTCATTGTTGTCTTCATATCCTTTATATATTTTATGAGCCTTCCCATGCCTTATCCCACCTCTAAACTACATTGTGCATGTGGAAATAATCCTCCATGTTTGACTGCGTTGTCTCTCCAAGTCCTCCATCATGTCTAGATACATTGTACACCCTCACCATCATGTGTGCACTAGTTGCACCACTTCCTCCATCTCTTTATCATGAATGCTCTATGATATTTCATTAGATGCCTTCCATTATCTTAGTTGACTTATTCAACCTCCATGATTTATCTCATTAATGAGACATGATCTCCAATCCAGTCACATTAGTAGTGGCTCTACTACCTCCTTTATGTAGATCTAGGCTTAATTAATCCATGTTCACACATAAAAAGTGGATATTTATTCATCTTTAGGATTATGGGTCCCTCCACCCTTTTATTTACTTAATTCATTAAGAAAATTAAGAACTCTAATATTCCAAATATCAAGTGAAAATTTGGGAATATTACACTATTAATTGGAACATATAATTAGCACACCCTGGAAATCCCAAGCACACTTTAGGAATTATTGACATGCCTTGATATTCCCTAGCATGCCTTACAAATGCTTAGCATACCTTTTCACTCCCTCCTTGGCATGATAGCTAGCACTCATTAACACTAGTCCCTAGCACACGTTCGTCATATTCATTAACTTCCATGAATTTTTACCTAGTGCTCCCTTAATTTTTTGTCCTAGTACTCCTTCACACTCCTCAACATGCATTAGCACTATCTAGGACACCTTAGCACTCTTCAAAATTCCCTTCCACTTCATAACATGCATAACACTCTCTGACACATATTGGCGCTTGGTACTATTGAGAAAGTTGTATGGCTTGTGATTAATACAAAATTCTCTTCTTGATACTTGTGAGCTTGCTTATGTATTCTTCTTTAACTTAATTACTCTTTCATCAAGTCAGTGATCAAAGTACTTAGTCAAAATGTAGAGACAAAATTATTTACACTTGTAACTGAATATCTTATAATGTAGTTAGGAAGGTAAATCTCTGATTTACCTTCCTCAGTTTCTACCCCTTTAAGATCAGCCTGTTTTCTTACGATCACTGTCTTGACGTTGGAAAATTCCTTTAATAAATATATCTACACTGTATCCTTTTACACCTATCCACAATCCAGTTCTTGTAGTCTATACTTTGTGCCTTCCGCAATCTTATACTCTCGTACTTTACGCAGATTATACTCATGTACCTTCCGCAAATTATACTTATGCTCCTTCCATAATTTATACCTTTCAATCTGCATCGAACTTTTGTCCTTAGATCTGCACCTTATAACTATTATGATGCCTCAGATAGATCCACAATCATTCTCCACCAAATCAGCCGTAGAAACAGTCATATATATAGATGACTTGTCCAGCTATTGGGCCGACCATTCCATTGGTATATAGGTCGACTTGGTAGCTTATTTTCTCCAGCATATATTTATATATATATTTAGGTTGTTTTCGCTATTTAAGGAACTTTTATTCCAATACTTTAGGAGGGATGTTGAGAGCTTCTTCATCCGAACTAGATCCTTCAATATATTGACACTTAATCCTATTTATACCTAGAAGACAAGAACCTAATAGACATCAAGAAGAATTCTATCTACATAATAAAATCTTTCTCATGAAACCTATGAAGCAAGTAAAACAAAATAGATTTTATTATCGTTGTCTCCTTCTTTTCATAATTACATAGTCAACATGAAGACCAACCTAGTTACATTTACAACACTCCCTCTTAACTAGGGAGATATTCATATAGTTACATGATTACTTTCAAACTTAAAGATTCTTATGAGAAAAATCGGATTGGTAATCACATTTGTATAGCATCATATCAACTAGCATTGTACTAGTGCAAGGCCTTGACTAATAACCCCATATCTTCAATGAGACAATGGGCTTCAATGTTGTCGAGACACATGACTTATAGACACCTTTGTCATTGTCTCTCCAAGGTACATACTCCACCTGGGTGTTCCCAAAGTATGACCTTCCTGGACTATTCTTCTCTTGGGTAGCTAGCCCTCAAAGAATATTGGTCCCTGACAACTCTTATCTTGAATTCCCTATCACATTCTCAAAGAGTATCGAATGCTAGATTATTACCCAATCCTCCATTCTTTATTCCCAAGACCAGAATGATATGTCTATATCTCCCTCCCAGGGAGGACCTATTCCACAAGCGAATGTACTCATTCTTATACAAAGAATGTACCTAAGCTCATCCATAGGAATTACCAAGTTTCTTCCAAGTAAGAAACTTACCATCAGGCTCCCCCTTAACCAGGGATCTCCAGCAGCAATGGTGAGACACCCAGCTACTCATGAAGAATTCCTATCCTCGATGTCATGGATTTCGATATTGAGGAATCTCCATATTTTAGCTTCATAGGGAACAGATCATTTATCATTTTTCTCCTGAGTCAAGTCAGTTATCAGAAAGTGATTCATCAGACTTCCTTATCTGGTCCACTTGTTAAGCCATTCTTCTTTCTTTCGAATCATCTCCAAGGATCATACATCCTTTCTTATGATTAGTAGCCCTACATAAATTTATCCAAATAAACATATAAATATGAACTTTTATAACAAAATTTACCTTGATGATGATCTTTCACCATGACATCTTCCTGTAGGCATCGTCATCCTTCATACAGATTGACACATATCCTAATGATATGTTTTTCCAAGGGTCTTCTTCTTTACCAAACTTCTGTCAAAGTTGACATATCTTCCCAGGAGATATACTAGTCACATATTCTTGGCCTCCAAATGATAACTGCCTCTTGACATGGTTGCATTTCATGATCTCTTCCTCTCTGCACATTCTTTATTCTTGGGAACTTACAACTTTTCTAGATTCTTGTTCATATACAACCACCTCATATTCCATGAGGACATATTATGTTGATTTCATCCATCCCTGCACTAAGAGATACTCCTCCATAGATCATACTTTTGAATACAGAAGTTCATTACTTGCAATAATATGACATGACTTCACAGCATCTAATGTTAGCATATAAAAATATACATACCTCATACCCTTTTTCCCTTGAGTCATCCTGTAGCAATTTCTCAAGAATGAAGAGCTTTATTCTTTTTTCATGCTCCATCAATATTCCAGAGATATTTTTCCATGATGACCCTTGCTCTTGATAACTGCTTTCCATTAGTAATGTTATCAGAGAGGTTTTCCCAGAGCTGATTCACCAAGAGCTCCTACCATGATTTCATCAGGATGCTACACTGCTTCCTATCATATAACCAACATAAATCACTTAAAGAAGAAGATGATATAAATTGTAGTGTAGATCCCTTGCTTATTCTTTCTTATATTTTCTTTGAATCAGGTTCTCCCTTTTCTTCAAATGTTTGAGTTCTGCAAAACTATTGTCTTCAACTTGTTTTCTTCCATAGAAAACCTAGGTTGATGAGTGAGGTAACTTACTTATTCCGTGATTTTGTTACCCTCATGATCATATGAGTTTTTTTTTTTTTTTTATACTTCCATGATGTCACATCGCATCAAATCTTAAGCAAGATCTAGGAGCCATAAAGAGACTTATTATGAGAGGGACTATTCTTAACTATCTCGTACTCCATCTTTCCATTCACTCCTTTCATCCTTTCCGGTGACATGATATTTCTTGTACTGTTCATAATTCTTCTTCCAGTTTATTTTGTGTCTCCAATATTTTTCATGTGAGAGAACCTTAAGAGTTCCTTTCCATGAATTCAAGGGACACCCTTATCTATGACTTCAGTTATCTATGAGGACAATGACTATCCTCCTTGTTTCATGCAAGGATATTTGATAGTACAATCACCTTATGTATCTCTTTGAAAATCGAAGTCATTTAACCAAAATTAAAATGAAATTGAAAGATACTTACTTGGCAAGTGAAGAGGAGATCTTCACCTTGTTCTTCCTTGAATGATCTTCTTCTTAGGTTGTTCTAGACTTGAGATCCTATGTCATCCATTCATGTGGCTAAACTTTAAGACTGTATTCTTCCAAGGTTGTGACCACTACTGGTAAGTTGAGGTCATTCCATTGAGTTCAACAATATCTAAGAATTATCTTTATTGGAGTAAACATCGAATCATATATAATTGAATTAGTATTGTAAGTGCATTTGACTGGTCTATACTTGCAAACCTTTATTGTGGTAGTATTGAACCATCCATACCAAATTATTATAGTATCATAGTTCTATTACTGTGGTATTACTAATGATCAGAGTCTTATCTTTTTATTCATGCTGAGAATGTCATAGTGATATGTGATTACCCTCATAACTGTAGTATATCCCCAAAATTTTCAAAATGAGTCCAAGCTGTGGAGATGTATGTAGACCTAGACTGTATTTAGGATACTTGTGTAACATTACTTCAAATACATGTATTCCAAGACTGTGGAGATATGGTGATTGTGTGCATGTAATATTAGTGAATGGGTAATACTCCTTGACTGAGATCTACACTTGATTAACCCATGCATCCGAACTGAAGTATCACTAATAGCCCTTTCTTGTAACCAAAGCTCTGAAACCATGTTGAGAAAGTTGTAGGGCTTGTGATTAATAAAAAATTCTCTTCTTGATAACTACTTGCTTATTTATTCTTCTTTAACTTAGTTACTCTTTCATCAAGTCAGTTATCAAATTACTTAGTCAAAATGTATAGACAAAATTATTTACACTTGTAACTGAATATCTTATAATGTAGTTAGGAAGGTAAATCTCTGATTTACCTTCCTCACTTTCTACCCCTTTAAGATCAGCCTATCTTCTTACGATCATTGTCTTGACGTTGGAAAATTCCTTTAATAAATATATCTACATTGTATCCTTCTACACCTATCCATAATCCAGTTCCTGTAGTCCATACTCTATACCTTCTGCAATATTGTAATCTTGTACCTTCCACAATCTTATACTCTTGTACTTTACACATATTATACTCCTGTACCTTTCGCAAATTATAACTATTCTCCTTCCGTAAATTATACCTTTCAATCTGCATCAAACTTTTGTCCTTAGATCCACACCTTATAACTATTATGATGCCTCAGACAGATCCGCAATCTTTCTCCTCCAAATGAGCTGCAAAAACAGTCATATATATAGATGATTTGTCCAGCTATTGGGTTGACCATTCCATTAGTATATAGGACGACTTGGTAGCTTATTTTCTCCAACATATATTTCTATATATATGTAGGTTTTTTTCTCTATTTAAGGAGCTTTTCTTCCAATACTTCAAGAGGGTTGTTGAGAGCTTCTTCATTTGAACTGGATCCTTCAAGATATTGACACTTAATCCTATTTATACCTAGAAGACAAGAAACTAATAGACATCAAGAATAAGTCTATCTACATAATAAAATATTGCTCATGAAACCTATGAAGCAAGTACAACAAAATACATTTTATTATCTTTGTCTCCTTCTTTTCATAATTTCATAGTCAACATGAAGACCGACCTAGTTACATTTTAAAACAGGTACGTGTTGGCACTTGGATAGTCTTAGCATGTATGGAATATGTTGAGATGCCTTGGTATGTTTTGGCATGTTTTAATTTTAAATTTATTTCAGATAAATTGTGGGAAAGTAGATGAGAAGCAACAAAGGAAGAATTTGCACTTAGAATGCACTAAGAATTTTCACTTGGCACCTATTGCCACCTAGTGTTGGTGTGACTAGCATGCCCCTCTTGGATAAACTTAAATTGAGGACTTATTAATCCTCTTATGTGTTCATTTCCTTGTAGTTTAACTTGTTTCTCCCTTTCGTTGCCTTGACGGTCCCTGGCACGCATTGACACACCCTTGCACATCTTGGCATGCCTTATATATTGGCACATCTTAGCATGTTTGGCATGCCTTCGTACTATCTAGCACATCGTAGCATTCCATAACACCCCTTGGCACTCCTTTCGTCACATCTATCCTTTACATTTTTTCACGACTTGGGAACCCAATCAAGTCCTTGGCTATTGTAGTTCATGTGACAATATTGGCCTGCTTCAACCGCAACAACTTGACTAATTGCACCTAATATAAGTAGAATGTGCCTTGTTCACCTAAGAACAGCCTATAACTCATCTTATGACACTCATGTTCAAGGTCAACTTGTCCCACTTAACTAGTTACCAAAACAAGGATCACATGATCTAGCCATGGCCATAAAACAACTAAGAAACATAGCTTACATAGGAAATATTTCACATGTATGTTTAGTTCATATAAATAGTATAACATTAACTAAAAGTTTGCAAGAACCACAATATGCACAAGGAACACAAGATATAAGCTGACGCAAGCCGAGTGCCCAAAAACTTATACACAAAAATGTACAATATGCAATTATCTAGAATATTTTAAAACATGAGCATGTAGCCAAAGTTTTCCACATCTCATATGAAAAAAAAATAGCTAAAGGAAAAACAATGTTGTACCTAGCACAAAGTGATTTCCCTCTATCTAAAACTGCTATGTCAAGCACCGTATAACAACCGTAGTCTTGCCTCCTGTAAATCCTATTCTGAACTTCTCCTAACACACTTTGTCCTTAACACACTTGAAATCATTGACACTCCCTGACACACACTCTTATTTGTTCCCTTCCATGAATTTTGACCTAGTTATCCCTTGATATGCCCTGACACTCCCTAACACTCTTCATCATGCATTGACATTGTCTGACATGTGTTAGCATGCCTTTTAATTATTTTTCATGCCCTAACCCTCCCTAGATATCATGCCCTCACAACTACCCTTACTTAATTTGCAACTTTGGAACCCAACCAGACCCTCGCTTGACTAAAAGAGCTTGACCAAATTATAGTTACTACAACTAGACTATGTTTTTGAATTGTGTATCTTGGGAGGAAATCCACAAGCCTATTGAGATGGGTTTGTGTGAGTTTGGTCACAAAAGGCTTTGTGGAAAAAGAATCCAAGCAAAGGGATTTTGGACCCAACATGGGGTTTAAAATATAAAAGAAAATAAAAAAGGAAAATTAATATTTCCTAAGGTCTAAGTGGATAAAACCCATAATTTCTAGAGGATTCCTAATAGAAAAAATAGAAGAGATAATGTGTAGGCACATGCCAGGGAAAAACCCCACTCATTGGGGGAAACCTAGTCAAAATTCTTCCTTCAGTAGATTTAAGTTGAGACGGCCAAGACCTTTAGACTATATACTTCCTCCATCAAGTCATCCCTTCATTGTGTTAGCACTAAGATCTCCATGACACCAAGATCTCCTTTGCCTGCACCTAAACTCCATCCTAATTACCTTGACCGAGTTTGAGATAACATCATAGAACCAAGCATCATTACTGAGATCACCGAGCATCATCATAGCACTGAGCATCATTAATGAGATCATCGAGCATATTCATAGCATTGAGTATCATAATATAGCATTGATTATGAGTTAGATTTATGTTGACACCAAGGCATTGTTTTGCTGCAACATCATAGCATGGAAGTTACCCGAATCATATGATAGATGGTTACCCAAATTCTGTAATATTTTCGAGACCTTGTCCTCCAACACCGAACCTGTGATCATGATCCAAACTATATCTGTGGTTCGAAACCTCAGAGATGTCCAAAATTATGTGGTAGAAATGTGAAACTGCACCCCTGTATATATAGTTTTTTTCCATATTTATTGAGTTGATGTGATAGTGTGAAGTGTTGTGACTTGATTTGAGCCGACTTGAACAATAATTGAGGCCGACTTAAGGAGGCATCTTTGATGACTTGTGTCACTTGACTTGAGAGTTTTCTTTAGGTGGTATGGCTTCAATTTTTTCCATTTACTGGGAAATATCACCCAAAACGTCAATCTTTGAAGAATCAATCCTATGCTAAATCACACCTACCTTCTCATTTTTAAGATCTTCGTGAGCTCTCTCCTATGACCCTTAAAGTCAGTTCCCTTTAGCAACTGGAATGGTGGAATAGAAAGTGTTGCAATAGGAGGTAAACTCCATTCCCCTTCACCTTTTTCAAAATCTCTAGAGACATCTACAATCTATATCCCTCCTTCAATTGAACATGAAAATTTGTTTTTTTCCACTTCTTTTACATACCCTCCCTTCAAGGGCATCCTCATAAGAAGAGTTCGTGGTTGAAATATTACGACAAAAAAAATGAAGCACACTATCTCTTTATAGGGTTTCGATGTAGTGGTATTGGAAAATAAACATCTCATCCCCTGCAACCTTAAGACCTTCTCCCATTTGCTAGTGTTGTGCACATATCAATTGGTATCCATTCATAATTTGTAATTTTTAATTTTTTCCCTTTCACCTTATCTCTTTTGGGTGACTTGGTATAAATTAATTTCTCACCCACTTTATTTTAATTTATTGGATTGCTAATACTGCCTTACAGTTCCCAGTTCCAGTGTCAGTACCTAAAGAAAGAAAATTCCATTGAAAGGAAATGACATTAAGCCTTAGCCCTTACAAGAAACCTGCTACCCCTCAAAATGCGTTTTCATTTTGAGCATATTATTTCCATAAATTAATCTAATATCATCACAAGGAATCAAAACAAAGATTCGTGTGACAATTAGGAGGACCAAATCAACAATTAGAAGGTAGCATTCTCCATAATTTTTTTGAATATAATAATACATACATGATTTTTTTTTTAATCCATTCTAAAAAGGATGTTGTTCTAATAACCTAATTTGGATTGAGACATTTGCATGAACATATCTTTCTTTCTAGTGATGTTATCACAAAGTAAGAAAATATTGTTCATGTTTGTGGGCTCCATATAAGCATTTTGGATATAGAAGTAATCAAGTAGCACACATCAATTGATTTTGTGGACACCCATTATAGCATGGGTGCACAGATCAAAATGATATTTAAAGCCCGAGAATATACATATGCTAATTGGTGTTTGTACATCCTTCCATTGCATCATATTCATAAACCGTTGATGCCTTACATACACCTCTATATGCTAGTACTGTAATTGAATTCATGCCAAAATATAGCATTAGAGAGGTTTAAATCATACCCTATTGTTGGAAAGACATCTAAAAATGAAATATATGTGTGATGGATCAAGACTCTCAAAAGGTTGTTGCATCAACTGCACATGAGTGGCATCTATTGATATGTGGCTAATATTCCAATCCTTATCCTATTATTGAGAAAGCATCAATAAGCATTAGCTCTAGAAGAATTATGGCATGACTGAGTTTTTTCTCCCATCTAATGAGAACCTCTTGGAAGCCATGGCCTCTTATGGGCCATGATCAAGGTTCCTAGAGCAAGGTTCCTTTTCTTGTGTCAAGCTCCTTAAAAAATGAAACAAGGTCTCTGGAGAACAGTTCATTTTCTTCTGTCAAGCTCGTTAAAAAATGAAACAAGGTACCAGAGAAGATTTCCTTGTCTTGTGTCAAGCTCGTTAAAAAATGAAACAGATCCATTTTGATTTGAGTCTTTTCTTAGATATCATAAATTTCTAGTCGAGTCTTTCACTTGATCTCATAAGTGAACCTTAATTCCACCCACCTATTAGTACCCAATAGTCTACTTAGGTGAATGAAATGAAGTTTGGGGGGCATGTGCCTTGAATTGAGTCATTATGCTAGGGGCATGCAAACTTATTCCAAGCATAGTTTGTCTCTGTTTCAAGCTTGTGTAAAAATGAAACCACTCTCAAGCATAGTTTTCCCTCATGTTTCAAGCTTGTGAAAAAATGAAACCAATTTCAAGTATAGTTTCCCATGTTTCAAACTTCTGTAAAAATGAAACCATTCCCATCCTAGCTCTCATGATTTCCATTTTATCAGCCTATTTCTATTATATGAGCCTTGGTTTTCTCATTCCATTATCACAACAATGTAAAATATGTAATTATCTAGAATAGTTTGAACCCTGAGCATGAAGCCAAAGTGTGCCACATCTCATATAAAAATAATAGCTAAAGGGAAAATAATGTTGTGCCCAATGCAAAGTTACCCTTTGTCTAAAAATACTATGTCGAGCCTCTTATTGCAAGTATAGGCTCGCCTCCTGCAAATACTATTATGAACTCCTAACACACTTCATTCTTGGCACACCTGAATTCATTGGCACTCCCTGACACACACTCTTATTCGTTCGTTTCCATTCATTTTGATGTAGTTCTCCATTGTGATGCGCCGACACTCCCTAACACTCCTCATCATGCATTGAAATTGTTTGACATGTGTTAGCATGCCCCATCCCTCCCTAAATATCATGCCCTAAAATCTACCCTTACTTAATTTGAAACTTGGGAACCCAACCAAGCCCTCACTTGACTACAATAGCTTGAACAAGTTACAGTTACTATAACTAGACTATGTTGTTGAATTGTGTAGCTTGGGAGGTACTCCACAAGCCTAGTGAAATGGGTTGTGAGAGTTTTTCCACATAATTATTTGTGGGATAATAACCCAAGCAAAGGAATTTTAGACCCAAGATGGGGTTTAAAATCTAAAAGAAAAATAAAAATGAAAATTAATATTTCCTAAGGTCTAAGTGGATAACACTTTTAAGTTCTAGAGGGCTCCTAATAGACCTAGGAAAATATATTTAAGGATGCATTAGGAACATCAAGTGAGAAATAGCTCATTTGATCAAGGAGGCCAGGAGAGATTTAGTCCTAAAATAGGCTTAGTTATAGGGTTGATTAAGGGCTACTAAAGGGAGGCCATGATCATTCGCTAGGAGAAATATCATCATGTGAGGCTTCACAAGAATGTGACATACCTTAATGGGTTCGAGCTATAAATTTGGATGTAATATTGTTGGTTCTCTTATGGAATATTGAGCTTAAGAGAGGTTTCTCATGAGAATATGGGCATGTGATTTCAATGGTCTCTTTGTGTGAAGGCCACATAAAATTATAAAATAGCAAAGAGGGTTGAGACCCCATATTGTGGTGGTTATTAGGTTGCAAGGTCTTTGATAAAGGCCAACACAAATGAAGGAGTGCATCCACTGGAATTTAGGGCTAGAATAGAATTAGCTGCAAGAATAATATTGATTGAGGTAACCCTAGTTTGAGGGTCATAGATATCTGAAGTTCATGTCAAGATTCAGTCAAATAAATGCCTAGAATCTATGGATCCATATGAGCTAGGCCTAGTCTCTTGAGGAGGAAAGTTTTGTTTTTTTGCTATGGGTGGATAGGTTTTGTTCTAAAGCAATTAGAAAAAAATTATAATGCCATAGTTACGATGGTTTCCTAACACGTTTATTCCATAAGGTATTCCCTTAAGACTGTGACAAATCTACATAGAATAAGAGGGGTTGTGACCCTTAGACTGAGATTTATCTCTGCAATATAAACGACAGATCAAGAATATGGTTTGCAGAACTATGTGTGGAGATAAGAGATCCAAAGGAGGGTCAAACCTGAGCATAATATTGAGCAAAAGAAATGTGGCATATGAAGAATGGATTGACATGAAGAGGAGTTTGTTTTGGTGGAATGTCCATAGATTTTTGGACAGAGATATGAAGAAACCTACAAAAAAGTATTTAATGGACTGTTAATGGATGATTTGTGACCCAAATGCAGTCATCTAAAAAATTTTATTAGGAACACAAGAGGAGTAGTTCAGATCTATTCATAGACTGGACAACAAAGAAATTGGTACACAAGAACAATTATTTTGGGAGGACTCAGATAATTGTTAGGTGGAAAATTTGAAGAACCCTAACTAAGGGCAGTATCATGGGCCTTAGATGAGTAAAATAATTGACTACGGTTAGGAAAATTGATGGTGGTCTAAATATAGTCGGAGGGTTGTTAGGTAATTGTCAAAGAAGAGCCCTAAGTTCTATATTTGTGAAGGAAAACAAGTTTGGTAGAAGGGCAGGTTTATTCGGTATAACGATGTGCAAACTTTGAAGGACTAAAGTAGAAGTCAAGTGGGCCAACCAACTAGACCTAGTTCATTGTATTGCAAAGGATCGATTCAGTGAGAATAAGGGAAAACTCCATGACCCTATACTTTTCATCATGTAGCAGTAGTATGGAAAAAGTGGGTAGACCAAAGATCTATTCACAAATGAAGTTGTGAACGACTGATCAAATACCCTAAGTTTTGTTGACCTTGAAGGAAAAATGAGGTAGCTAGAGGGCAGATTTTGTTGAGTTGAGCTCAGTAACCCAAAGGAGTTGAGCTCATTGATAGAGCTAGATTAAGGAGTTGAAGAATGAGAGGCAAGAGGGCCTTCCATATGTTTTCAGGACACGTGGACTGAAACGGTTGTGTGTGGCCACAATCAACAAGTAGGTAAAGTGTTGCATTTTTTAAAATAGATTAGTTTTCAAAGGACTAACACCAAGCCCTAGTTGTATTCCTTGTATCAATATGATTGTAAAGGGTCATGATCCCTGGTACGAGAGCTTTACCCTATTGTATTATAATTTGTAATATAATGAAGAAGGGTTTGAAAAAGTTAAAAAATTTCATGTGCACTAGTTGATTCCCTAATGTGTGTATATTTCATTTTTCATTAAATTAGATACGTTGTGGCACTTGAGTGTGTTTGCAGCAAATATTCTAATACCAAACCAAAATTCTCATGTGTCGTGGGAATTCAACATATGCCTTGTTCACTTAAGAACTACCTATAACTCATCTTATGCTACTCATGTCCAATCTCAACTCATACCACTTAACAAGTTACTAATACAAGGCTCACATCCAACCATGGCAGTAAACCAAATTTACATCTTGACATGCCATATCACCTAGAACATCTTAAAATGTCTTGGCACTATGTGGCACATGTTAGTATCCCCTACATTCCTTGGCATTCTTTTTCACTCCCTAACACACACTACAACTCTCTGACATGCCCTGGAACTCTAGCATGCCTTAGCACTACCTAACATATAAACTTGTCACTCCTTCCTTAGCAGACCTAAAACTCACCGATACTCCCTATCACACACTCTTATTCATTCATTTCCATGCATTTTGAACTATTTCCCCCTTGTATTTCCATGGCACTCACTAACACTCCCTGGCATGAATTGACACACCCTAGCACGTGGCACATCTTGGCATGCTACCCTAGAACTTTAGCATTACTTGGAACTACCTAGCATACATTTTCACTCCCTCCTTAGCACACCTAGAACTCACTGACACTCCCTAACACACATTCTTATTCATTCATTTCCATGCATTTGAAACTAGTGCTCCCTTTTGTTTCCCTAGCACTCCCAAACACTCCCTGACATGCATTTGCATACCCTGACACTTGACACATCTTGGTATGTTTCTCTGGACTCTAGAATGCCTTAGCACTGCCTAACATACCTTTTCACTCCCTCTTTAGCACACTTGGAAGTCATTGACACTTCCTGTCACAAGTTGTCATTCATTCATTTCCATGCATTAATTTGACCTAGTTCTCCCTTTTGTCTCCCTAACACTCCCTAACACTTCCTAGCATGCATTGGCACACCCTAGAACCAAGCTATTGAATTTATGTCTTAAAATAACATGACAAATCAATTATGTGCCTTACCCCTTCGAATATACTCCAATAGCAACCAAAGGATCATGTCTTAGGAGTCTTCAATGCCTAAAAAAATGCTCAACACAATACACAAGAATTTGTTACTAAAGAAGGAGGGTATTTTTGTTTGTGTCCCTTCCTTTAACAAATATTCCCATTGACCATGTTGTATCTTAAGAGATAATCCCTCAGTTGTGAAAGGAACCAGTGCTTAAGAAATTTTAAAAGTGTGTCACATAAATGATTTTATAATGAGGTCTTTGTTCTACCCCTCTGGAGACTAGTTTTCTAAAACCCCTAATGATCTGGAATAATAAAAGATTTCATAAATCAATTCACTATTTATATCTGAATGAAAATAAGAACTGCAGGGGAAACTCAAAGTAATATGCTGAAAACACAGAATTTACCACTTTTAAGTTTCAGAGGAAATTCATGGAGAGAGAGAGGAAACTCGAAATAATATGTTGTAAACACATAATCTATTACTTTAAATTTTCATCGGGAGTTTGTGAAGAGAGGGGAAACTAAAAATAATATGTTGTAAGCATAGAATCTATTACTTTTAAGTTTCAGAGAGAATTTGTGAAGGGAGAAGAGATGGAGTGAAGGAGCGCAAATTAAGGTTATTTAACTCTTACCCACAGATGTAATTAAGAGACCGACTGCTACATTACTTCACTTCATTCAAAGAAGAAGGGACACAAAATGGCACAAGAAACATGAATCACCATCAATAGTTACAAGAAACTTACTGCTTCTTTCATTTAACCATCAGAAAAATAAGTACAAAATGTAAACCCCAATAGGTCCAGAACTCACGCCCCTATTTCTTTCTTTCTCTATTGCTTAAATACATCAAAAATAGTTTGTAACTGCTGGAACTTTTTGTAACTACTCAAACTTCCTAAAACTATGTAAAATAACTATTACATCACAATTAAAGACTTCATTACAATGTCGATATTTAAACAAGAAAGAAAAATAAAATTAAAAGTATCAATCTATTTGCTAGATCTGATTTGTTGTTGATGTGTCTCTCTCCATTTCGGCTGTGATGTCCCAACAGTCTGCATAAATGCATATCTACTAGAATCTTCCCATGTTTTTGTGTTTCGAATCCTATCATCATGTCACCTACTACCTGGCTCTGCCTCTTCTGCTCGTGCCTACTGCATTATGTCTTTTCTTTTCCTTTTCCCTGTGTCGGATCACATACCCGAGTTTGTTTGCCCGCGTTCAGACTTTCTTCCCAAACCGCCGCAAGAATTGGAATTGAAATATATTCGATTCACCTCTAAAGAACGCATCGTGTATGCCTTCCATCGCATTTCAGTGTTTCACCAATTTTACGTTATAATCCTCCTTTCCTCCTTCGATGTGATTTAACACAAGAAATGACTTCCAAATTTGAAAACATTTAGAGTTCACTTTCGAAACCACATTGCATCCACCCGCAAATCGCAAATCAGGGATTCTGTTATGAATATGGGAGGTAAGTGTTAAAATTTTCAATGTGAGAAGTGCGACGGGTAGAAGGTGACATGGCAAGAGGAGGTGGGGCCAATCTCAAATCGCAATTGGCGATATGAAACTTTGTCACACTTCACACTTCAGTGATCATAACATATTCCTTTCACGCCTTTCCTCTTGACCTTGCGATGTGCGACATGCGATCCCATCACATCACAATATCACGTGTTTAACCATATTTCAAACTTGTATCCTTTATCAAATGTGTTATGTGATACAATCTCCATCGTCCATCTCTCTATTTCAGTTCTTTTCTTTGATCCTGGCCATCTATTTTTCCCTTTGCGCCTCCTCCAAAACTCTTAAGTTTTTAATGGAAATAGCCATTTCTCTTCCTTTGAGAAATTTATTTGTTTCTCCATGGTGTAACCCTCCTGAGCTTATCATTGCCTTATTCATCTCTTAAGTTAGTCCCTGAATTGGAGCCTCAAATTCAGCTTTTGTTTGATATTCCAATGTAGAAAACAAAAATGATATTATCATTGTGATTCATTATTACCCCATCATTCCCAGATCTGCCTGCTTGGAACCTAGCTACCCCATCAAGATTTAGTATGAACCAACTGTCAGGAAGTACCTCTCTAGGAAAGGGGTATTTTGGTGGAAAATTTTATCAAGTTGTGGGAGCATGTCTATATGTTATCTTGTTTTGACTATTTTTAATTTTCTTTCTTTTTTGACAGACTTTGTTGTTTTTTTGTGTACTTTGGTTTTACTTTATTTATACTATGTCTGATTTTCACAAAATTGGGAAGATATATGACACTAAAAAATATGATTGAATGGTAAGTTAATCTTCTTCACATCCTATGCATTATTACTTATCTTTTGGTATGCATGTTCTAGAATTTGAAGAGAATTTTTCGCTTGTCCCTTTGAAGAGGCAAAGTTACGATCTACATATGCTAAGTCTCTAAAATTATGGAATTGATCATGTGTGTACTTGAAGAGGAAAACAAAAAGTGTATAAAGTGAATAAAAATTGATGCCATTATGTGTGTACTTATATCATTGTTTCATAGTTCCATGAATTATGCAAAATCTACAAATAGCTTGTTGCTCTTTAGACAAGCAATCTTGTGATTTTTCCTTCTTGAGTAGCCCATCATGAACACCTCTATAAAATAATACTACATTGCATGACATGTTTCATTTGCAGTTTAAATCTTAGCTGCATTATGAGTAGACATAGTGGGCCCCTCACCAAGTTTTCTAGTCACTGTATTTGACTTCTCAAAATATATAAAAAAAATTTAGAGACTACATCAGAATCTAGAGCATATTAGATTGGTTGCGTGTAGAAAAAATTTGAACACTAAACGATTTTTGGAGCAAATTTTATTTGGATATATTTTTTTGCATCAACATTTACATGCAAATTTACTGATAAAATTGTGATTATTGAAACACTCAATTTTCAAGATATGTAAGGCCCTTGTAATTATAGCACTCATTTCAATGAATAGTTGTTGCATGAGTTTGATAACTATTCAACTATATTAACTTGGACTAGATTGTGTCTTGAATGAGTTACACTGCTTTTTCCTTACTTTTTCTTTCCCTTAAATAAATGAACACCCTTATATATAAGTTTGGTGATTACAGGCTCCACTCTGGTCTGTTGTTGAGAAAATAGATTTTATTTGCATTTTGGCACGGGTGATGATTATTTAGAATCATGACTGCTGGAAGTTGAGACCATGTTGTGGATCTGCCTCATCTTCTAGTGTAAATTAGAAAAGGAGTGTTTTGATTGGACTGAAGGAGATTAACATGAAGTAAGGAGTTACCAGCAAAGATGGTCTAAAAACAAATCAATTATATTTCTATAATCTCATGATTTCTTCCAACAATGATTCTAAAAATTGGGAACGACTTAGAATCCATATTTAAAATGCTAAAGTTTGCAGTCTTACCCATTGAAAAGGTGTTCATGATGTGTTTCCTTGGGTTTTTCATGGCTACAAAGTACATTAACATTTTAACTCCCAACAATTGCAAGCTTCACAATGGGTAATATTCCTCTTTATATTTTGCTACTCATTGCATGTTGTAGTGTGCTCACTTTTAGGGGGGGAAAGAAAATTTGTATCACAATTACACATAATTACATTGGTTCCTAAGAGAGGATTCTACCAAGACCTTTACTTCGTATTATCACTGGTTTACCTAACTGCCTAAAAGTATCTAACCGTTTGAACACAAACCATTGGTTCCTTGAGGGTGTAGATGGATTCACAAATTATAATTAGACACCTGATCTATGTCACGAGGTCAAAACCCAAGGGGGTAGGGTCAGTGCATCCCCATAAGGTGGATATCGCATGTTGGAAAGGGCCATGACAAAAAGGTTTGCTTTTAGCCTTTACCAGCCATGCCAAGATTTGATCCTTAGGTGCCTTTGCTTCAAGCATTCCTGGATGAAATGTACAAATTCCTTATAAATGGCCCTTTCTTCATCTATCATCACCCTAACCAATGCATTAGCACCAAATTTCTATTCAAAGCTTCATCTTGTTTAATTTTTTGGGGTATCATTGAGGGACATGTAGAACTAGAAGCCCCTTTATGTCTAGTAGGAGTCTCAAAAACTCCTGAAAGTGGTCCCCACTATGAACTATGTTTCAAACTAGATCAATGATAGTATTATACATATTTTAGATGTATTTTGATGTTCTTTTCAAAATAAACTAGGAAAATAGAGGTAGAAAACAATATTTTTCCTCCACCTAAAACAATGATAATTGTCCTACCTACACAATTCATTATGTTTGGTGGAGGAAAGTAGGCATCTTGCCTTAAATAAGATAACTCTGATTTAACATGACTAGATGTGCCAGTATTCCCATACATCCACATGTGCCACACATTATCTTATTGTCTTCCAACATGGAGTGGTTTGAATTCTCACTTAAATTTTCTTTAGTCCCAAATGATCTCCTTAGTTACTCTATCTGGTTCCTCATCTTATTGAATCATATTCTTACATAAGAAAACCTTATTACAAGAATATTTGCAATAAAACACCTAATTTCATTCAAGATATCCTGAATACTCCAATCTATGATAACCCATTTATCTCAAACCCTATTACTTGAGGGTAGATTCTTTTTCAATATTGATCATATCATTCCCTTATTTAGTACTTAAGTTAGTCTCTGAAATGGAGCCTTCTTGGACCTTAGCCCCCCCATCAAGATTTAGGAACCCATTGGTAAGATTCAAGACACAATGTAAGCATGAAATCAGGCTTTTAGGAAGCTGAGCTACATAAGCCACTTGCAATGAAACACAAAATTTGGTAGATACTTTTAATTATGGTTAATATGCTCTGAGGCAAATTTGGAATCTTGGGGTCACCTCTAGAGCAAGAGTTAATATTAGAATGCAGATATGATCATGAGTTGAATACAATATTTTTTGCTCCTCTATTGAAATCTCATGTTGATGTACATGGCTTCCAAGTGTCCACTCTCAAGGGAACTGATGTATTTTTATTTTGCAACATGCCACATGTTTCTTTTTTCTGCATTGACCATCACTGGCAGACATTGAAACATTGTACATGCTCGAAAGTAAAAAATGCGTTTTGGAGAAATATTATATACCTATTTTGTCTCCCCCAATGATTGGAAATTTAGTAGCTAGACCTATTAATGCTCTTTTTGTTTTCCTTTTTTTTGTATGATAGGTTTAGAAATTTTTTTGTATGATCTATTTGTTGTATGAGAGTGGGTTCCAAGTTCACACTCTCTAAGAGAACTTATGTATTTTTATTTTGCAACATGCCACGTGATTTTTTTTCCTACATTGACCATCATGAGTATCCATTGAAACATTGTACATACTCCAAAGTAAAAAATGTGTTATTGAGACATACTATTTACCTATTTTGTCTCCTTCAAGGATTATAAATTTAGCAGCTACATCTATTAATTCTTTCTTGTTTTCCTTTTTGTTGTATGATAAGTTTGGTGTTATTCCTTGTTATTTTTTTTCTTGGTTAGTGCATGTAAATCATAAGCTCTATAATTCAATAATGAAGGATATATGATGTCAATATGTGACTTTGGTTGAGCATATTTAGTATATATAAATTAATTTCTCACAGACAAAAGCATCGAAAAATTAGACTATACAACACAACTTCTTGATGGGTGGCATTCTGGGATGACAGTAACAATAACTGGAAGCCTTTATATTGAACTATGATTGCCATTAATACTATTTTTTTATATATGATGCACATAACTGAATGTTTCTCTAATATTTTTCCATGGGATACAACAATCTTACTGGACCAATCCCTTATGTTTTGGGTATGCTCAGAAACCTATCTTATCTGTAATTTGAAGGAAACTCACTAAGTGGTAAGATCCCTCCAACACTTGGAAATTGTACTCAGATGTGGTATATTTCATTTTTTCACAACAATTTGAGTGGAAGAATTCCTTCTGAATTGGGGTTTCTGTAGGAATTAGAATGCATGTATCTACAAGAAAACAAATTCGAGAATGTCATTCCTCCATTTCTGGGAAACCTCTCTTCCCTGTAGATTTTATTTTGGGGGGATAACAGATGGTCAGGAAGTGTACCACCTGAGTTGGGAAGCTTGAGAAAAATTGGTAAATTGTCTATTTATGGTCCCAGTAATATTTTTGATGTAATCCCATCTGAAATAGGAAATTGCAGCAATCTTGAATGGTTGGATTTAGGCACCAACAATATTTAGGATTCCCTCCCAAAAAGTATATTTCAGCTTCCCCTGTCGACCATAAGTCTGCTTATGAATAATATGAGTGGTGATATACCTTAAGCCATTGCGAATTTGAGTCAGCTGAAATCCCTAGTTCTGGTAATAAATATGTTCTCGGGTGTCACTCCTAAATCCATTACCATATTGAATCAGTTAACCTATTTAAATATTGGTACAAATAGGTTAAACGACATCATACCTCAGGGTATTGGTAATTTAAGTATGTTGGAAAACCTTTATTTTGATAACAACCATTTAATAGGTGGCATAACCAAAGGAATTGCAAATTTAACCCAGTTGATCCAGGTAAATTTGGGTGGATTTCACTAGACGCATACCAGAAGAATCCATTACAAAATTTACTCAATTGTCCTTCCTACATCTAGGTTCAAATATGCTCATCGGTGGCATACCAAGTCATTACAAAGTTGAGTATATTGGAATTCTTACATCTAGGTTCCAACATGTTAGGTGGTAGCATACCTGAAGGCATTGGTAATTTGAAAAAGCTTCAAAATCTCTACTTGGATACTAACAATCTCACAGGTACAATCCCTGAAGGTATTGGACAATGTGTGGAGTTGCAACAGTTATATTTGTTCGAAAACAAGTTGAATGGAACTATCCTTGATTCTATAGGGAACTGTAAGTCTTTGATGGTTTTGACACTTATGGATAACTTGCTTTCAGGTATACTACCGTCAATTTTTAAAAGGTGTAAAAAATTTCAAAGACTGTGTGGAGTACTAAAAAGGTATGCTTTTGATGATCATTTCAGTGGCTTTTTAATAGAATTTGTAAACCTTTTTGCATCATGAATTTGGAAAATAATAAAGAATTATAACAAAACATGTGAGAGTTGATATGCAAGACTTAACCGCTGATAATTGTTATTTTTCTGTGCAGGAAAAGGTGAAAACGAGGAGTTTCCATTCCAAAGGAAAGGACAAAGACGAGATAACTGCTGTCCCTTTGAAGGGGAACCGAATGCAAACAAGGCTAAGCAGATCAAAGCAAATCGGCCCGGAAAAGGAGGAGAAGACACCAGCTCGGCGGAGAAGAAAATAAAAGATGAAGGATTAACAGTTTGGCGATTGTTGGACATCTCCGCCATCACCTTTATATAAAGGGACAGCACTGTTAGCTTGGGAAGGATACTTTTTATGTAATTTTCTGTTAAAAATCAACTCTGATCATCAAGTCTCGTTGAGAACTGGTTCATTGTACTTTTGTCTTATGCATTAATATAAACTTGGTGATTATCTCATTTCTACGTCTGGATTAACTTAAGGCGGTGTACCCTTGGAGGCTAAGGGCCCGGCCCCGGAGGACACTTGCTTCTGTATCACTACGATTTGATTTCTGCGTGGTTTGCTTATCGTTGTTATTCGGTAATCTGATATGATTTATAAGTTGATATTACAAACTCTGTTAAGATTAAATCATTGAGGTTTTTACAGATAGAATTGTGTATTGACTCTGCATTATGTTGCTGATCCTTTCAGAGTTAATTGCATGTTATTAGTCTTAACCGAATATTCTTATTGTTCTGTTAGAGAGCTTTTATACTGAACATTTATGTTAAGCAGTGTTCTTCATGATTATTGGATTCAGAGATGATACTATTCTGTTTGGGAACACAGTTGAATCCCTATTAATTAAGATTACTATTCCAGCATGTTGTGTGCGTATATGATTTACTGGAGCTGTTCCATAATTTGTCAATAGTTAATGCTGTTCCATTAATGTGTTTTGCGTGATTTTCCTTAAGAGGGAAAGATTGTTATTTGATTGTGAAGAGTGTATTTGGGTTAATAGATTAAGTTTGGTTACGACTCGCGAGACTTAGTTGTTCGATTGCTGTTCCATTTTAGAATTACTGTTCCATTTCAGATTTGTTGTTCAATTCTTTATTTGCTGTTCCATTTGCTATACGGTATTTCCACATTGCTAGTTGTTGTTTTAAGGTGTGGTAGTCTAAAGTGCTTAGTGAGCTTAAGCATTCACTTTCTGACTCCCAGACCGTGGTAACCATTTTCCTTTCATCGATTTAAAAGGATGAGTTATAAATGTAAGACCGACAAAGTGATAATTTTTGCCCTTAGTTTTTAGTATTGTGATTTATTCTTTGATATTGGTTATGAACAGGCATCATTACCTCTTTATGTTTCCGCTGCTTATTACTACTAGCATTACTCTGACAAGTGATAGCCTCAGACTAAGACACTCTTTGGAATAACAAAACGCTCCCGGATTGACATATTAATGTGAGGTAATTAGAGGTGAAAGAGACCCTTTTTATAGCTCTACATTTTGGCGCCGTTGCCGGGGAAAGAGTGTAGCCATTTGTATTTTTCAGAGTAGTGTACGAACCTGCTAGGGAAGAGTTGGATCTTGAAAATGGAAGGTAAGAACCTACGTGCGGAGCATGTAAAAACCCTGCTCCACTGTCCGCTTTCCTAACAGATTTGTTTTTGCTTTGTTTGAATAGAATTTAGTAGTTCATTTGAGTGCATGACTAAGCAGAAAAGACCAGAAAAGAATATCAAACCCCCATCCAAGCCTGAAAAAGCTAAGGGGCCGGTGACCCTTGGCCAAACGACCTTCATAGACGAAATCTATAAGAAAACAGAATCTCAGCCATCAGTAGGCCCCAGGAAAAACATTTCTAAACAGCCTACTAGTTCCCTTCAGGCCACAGGATCACCATCTGTAGCCTGTGCTGAGGTGCATAGTCAAACTGAAGAGCGGGACTTTCAAGAAATCGAAAATTCTACTCCAGAACTATTGCAGGAAGGGAATTCCAGCAACTTTTTTGAAGGAGAAGGAGAAACAGGGGAAACCAAGGAACCAAAATCGCCTATTGGAACAAATCAGCCATTAGATAGCCCAGATAAGGGGAGTGCTGCGAAAATCATTGTTGAAGGAATCCAATCTCCTCGGACATCTGGTATTCTCATTTTGCTTTGTTTGAATAGAATTTAGTAGTTCATTTGAGTGCATGACTAAGCAGAAAAGACCAGAAAAGAATATCAAACCTCCATCCAAGCCTGAAAAAGCTAAGGGGCCAGTGACCCTTGGCCGAATGACCTTCATAGACGAAATCTATAAGAAAACATAATCTCAGCCATCAGTAGGCCCCAGGAAAATCATTTCTAAACAACCTACTAGTTCCCTTCAGGCCACAGGATCACCATCTGTAGCCTTTGCTGAGGTGCATAGTCAAACTGAAGAGCAGGAATTTCAAGAAATTGAAAATTCTACTCCAGAACTATTGCAGGAAGGGAATTTCAGCAACTTTTGTGAAGGAGAAGGAGAAACAGGGGAAACCGAGGAACCAAAATCTCCTATTGGAACAAATCAACCATTAAATAGCCCAGATAAGGGGAGTGTTGTGAAAATCATTGTTGAAGGAATCCAATCTCCTCAGACATCAGGTATTCTCATTATTCCAGATAAGGGAAGTGCTATTAAAACTATCCCTGTCAAAACCATTCCCTCTCAACCTAGGAATACCCTCCTAGATATCCCAGAAGGTTATTGGCATATATTCGATCCCATGGCTCAGAACCAGACAAATGCTCAAACCTCTACATTACAATATCCTATAGTGGATTCTGCAGCAAATGCACCCATGAAAGCTATCCCTCTTCAGCATATCCCTACATTTCACGGTCTCACATCAGAAGATCCGGATGCATTTTTATTCGAATTCGATGTGTTATGAAGGGGGTATGATTACACCACCGATCCCCAGAAATTGAAATTATTTCCCTCTACATTAAAAGGGGTTGCTTTAAGATGGTTTATGGGACTAGGTGGCGGGGTTATCAACAATTGGGATCAAATGAAAGAATCCTTCTTAAAAAAATATCAGGATTACTGTAGGTCTAGAGAATTAAAAGACGAAATATTCCAAATGACAACCAGACCGAATGAAACATTGGAGGAGTATGTGGAACGTTTTCAGTACAATCTACAAAGATCTCCTTATGCATCGCTACCTTTACCTGATAATGTGTTAAAAACTGCATTAATAAGGGGCATGAAGGAACACTGGATTGAAACATTAAACATCATGGGAAAAGGGGATATTTATCAAGAGAATTTTGCTGACATCATTGATTTATGTATCAGGAGTTCGAGAGGCAGCACAAGAATAAAACCGACAGAATATGATCGGTTTGCAAGAGATAACAAAGTATCAACATAAGGAGTAACACGTGTAGAAATTGGAAATTTATTAGAAAATTTCAAAACTGATATTCTGGGGACACTAACTACACAACTTGATATTGTGCAGGCTAAACAGAAGCAGATGGAGGCAGAACAGAATTTGGCGATCTTCTGCCCCCGATGTAGAAAAAAACATAGCCACAAGGAATTTCCACTAGATACAGTCCAAACATGCGCCATCTGTACAAAATATCACCTTACGGAGAGTTGCCCCTCACTTCCTGGATTGAAAGCGGTATATAAGGAAGCGGAAGAAGAACCAGAATCGGTGTACTTGATCAACCAGCATCGCCAGTGGCAGCCGATACAATCTGGTATGTTTCCAGACTCAACCTCTTCTTTTCAACCTCCATAGTATAATTCTCAACAATATAGTATGTGGAAAAATCAATCTCAACCCCCATTTTCAAACTGGTCACCACAATCGTTTCCTTCTTCAAACCCATGGCTGAATCAGACAAGCCAATCTGGTTGGCCGAATTTCCCTTACACTCCACCATATTGGAAAAATGGCCCATATCCTTCACAATGGCTTCCCCCATATCCTTCACAATGGACTCCCCCTACTTCACAAAGTTCACCCTGGCAGACAAGCTGGCAAAGACCGATGCACTAGCCAGCTGGAACTATTCCGCTCCCTCAACCTACTCTGCCAGCCTTACAACAAAATCCCCAGTCTAACCTGAGACCGCAACTCCCAGCCCAACCCAATCCCAATCCAAATAACAGACAGGTCCAATCTATCCAAATCATAGAATCACCAAAAATAGGACCCGACTTGAGGGAGTGCAATGATCTTCAGTTAAGATCTGGACGCATAATTGAAACTGAGGGAGATAAAACAGCTCATATTGAAGATCAGTTACCAAGAGAACATCAGTTGCAACAAGAGGATGTAAATAAGCAGCAGACTCATAATCAAGCAACCACATCCTCTCCTCCGTTCCCAGAACGATTAGTCATACCTCGACCCATACAATATCCTGACTTTGACATTCTGGGAGAATTACAAAATCTGTACATAAAAATCCCATTCCTCCAAACCATTCAAGACATTCCTATATACACAAAAACTATCAAAGAGTTGTGCATAAAGAAACCAAGGAGGAATATAACAAATAATCCAAGAGTCCAAGTAGTCGGTACTTTATCTGACTTATTATCTGGGAAAGAAACACCCATTAAATATGAAGACCCGGGAAATCCAATTATAACTGTTCAAATTTATGGTCAGACCCTGTCTAATGCCTTAGTTGATCTAGGAGCTGCAATTAATATTTTAACAACCACTACTTGCCAAAAGCTCGGCATTACATCTATAGAACCCACCTCTACTTTGTTAGAATTGGCTGACCGATCTGTGGTTAGACCAGAGGGTACTCTACATGATGTCATGGTCTCTGTAGATTCCTGGGAGTATCCAACCGATTTCCTGATAATTAATCCAAAAACCCGACTTGATGGACACCCGCTAATTTTAGGTAGACCTTGGCTTGCCACTGCTGATGCCTACATTGGATGCCGGCAGGAAAATATGACCATAACCAAAGGACCGAATAGCAAAAATTTAGTTCTATATCCTCCAGCGCAGCCAAGTGTCACAATAATCAAAACTAATAAGCACCCTGTATCATACCTTACTGATAACATCAGATCTCCATTAACTATACAAGAGGCACTTGATTTTAAAGACCAAACAGAAGATGATGCCATTAATAATTTCATTAGTCAAACTGAATCTCGCACACAGTGTCACATGATAGAAGGAGCATTTGATAATAAATTGGAGGAAGATCCTCTGAAAGATACGCATGACCAAACGATACCTGTTACTTCTGTTGCAAATAGTAAAACTGTGGAAATTGCACCGGGAAAAACTTTAAACATCAATGCCAATCTCACACCTGAACAAGAAACAAATCTCATCCATCTGTTAACAAAATATCAAGAAGCATTTGCATGGGATTACCCTGATATGAAAGGAATCGATCCCTAATTATGTACACACCACATTTATATAGAAAAAGATGTCAGAACTGTGCGTCAGCCGCAAAGGAGACTTAATCCTCATCTAAAGGATGTGGTAAAAGCTGAACTTCAGAAACTTTTAGATGTCAATTTTATCTATCCTATTTCTAATAGTAAATGGGTCTCTCCACTTGTGGTGGTACCAAAAAAGAATGGAAAATGGAGAATCTGTGTGGATTATAGGGAACTAAATAAGGAAACACAGAAAGATCATTTTCCTCCCCCATTCATAGACCAAGTATTAGATACTTTAGCAGGAAATAAATTCTTTTCTTTCCTGGATGGCTTCAGTGGATACAATCAGATTCAGATTGCCCCCGAAGACCAGGATAAAACTACTTTTACTTGTCCTTGGGGAACATTTTCCTATCGAGTTCTACCTTTTGGCCTATGTAATGCTCCTACCACATTCCAAAGGGCTATCCTTAGCATTTTTGCATATTTAATAAATGATGGACTTGAAGTTTACATGGATGACTTTACACCATATGGAGATGATTTTGATCCAACACTAGACACCCTAGAAAAAGTCCTACAACGCTGCATTACTACCAGGCTTTGCTTAAGCCACGAAAAATGTTTCATGATGATGACTGAAGGACTTATCCTAGGACATTATGTTTCAGCAGCCGGCATTCAGGTAGACCCGGCCAAAATCCAAATACTTTTGCTCATTCCCATTCCTACTACTCAAACAGAGGTACGCAGCTTTCTTGGATTTTCTGGTTATTATAGACGATTTATAGAACATTATTCACACATTGTTGCTCCTTTATATGCACTAACTGGTAACGTTGATTTTCTTTGGACAGAAAAATGTGACCGTGCTTTCGAGGATTTAAAGAAGCTCGTATCCACAGCCCCAGTCCTTCGAGGACCAAACTGGGACCTATCGTTCCAGATATCATCTGATGCCTCAGATACAACGATTGGCGCAGTCCTTGGGCAGGAAGAGGATAAAAAACCATATTCTATCTATTACATCAACAAAAATTTATCCCCTGCTGAATTAAATTACACTGTTACTGAAAAATAATTCCTAGATGTAATACATGCTGTCAATAAGTTTAGACATTATATTACAGGCTATCCTGTTATCCTGTATACAGACCATTCTGCCATAAAATGTTTAGCAAATAAGCCTGTCACAAATGCCAGAGTAACTAGATGGTTGATTTTATTGCAGGAATTCGATATCACAATCAAGGATCGGCCTGGCAAAGAAAACCCTGTAGCCGATTTTCTTTCGAGAATACCAAAACCAATCGATGCAGCAGCAGTTGAAGATAAATTTCCGGATGAACACCTGTTTTCTGTTGCCGTGCAAACACCCTGGTATGCTGATGTTGCCAACTACCTCACAGTAGGTAAACTACCAAAACACTTAACCCCTAATGAGCGCAAGCAGATTGTTCAGAAGAGTGCTCGATTCTCGTGGATTGGGGGCTATTTGTTTCACACAGGGGCAGACATGCATATCAGGAGATGTGTTCGAGAAGATGAAAGCTTTGACATCCTAAAAGCCTGTCATGATGGACTGTGTGGTGGACACTTCGCTGAGCGTAGAACTGGACATAAAGTATTGCAGACAGGATATTACTGGCCTACGATTTTCAAAGATGCAAAGAAATTTGTCCAAGCCTGTGACAGCTGCCAGCGAGCAGGACGACCTGGTCAAGCTGATGAGATGCCTATGAAACCACAGTTAGTCATTGAACCATTCGAGCGATGGGCTCTTGATTTCGTTGGACCCATCAACCCATCATCAAATCAGAAAACATATATCTTGGTGGCAACAGAATATGTCACCAAATGGGTTGAGGCAGAAGCATTGCCAAGAGCCACAGAGGACTCTGTTATACAGTTCCTGTTCCATCTATTTGTACGTTATGGCCTTCCAAGGGAAATAATTACGGATGGAGGACCACAATTTGCTGGGAATAGATTAGCTGCAACACTCAACAATTATCACGTCCAGCATAAAATCACTACTCCATATCACCCACAGGCGAATGGGCAGTTAGAAAGTAGCAATAAGATAATAGAATCAATCCTAACGAAAACCATTGCGTCACATAGGCGTGATTGGGCTACCCGACTACCTGAAGCACTCTGGGCCTATAGAACCACATGTAGGAGCACCACCGGTTACTCACCTTATCAATTAGTGTTTGGAAAACGACCCATTTTTCCCATAGAATTCGAAATCCAAACATTACGGACAACACAGGAAGTTGGCCTAGATCTAAGCGAGGCACAAATCAATCGACTACAGCAGATCAATGAATTGGACGAAATTAGGCTCTCTGCACTACAAAATACAGCATTGATTCAACAGCAGCGAGCTAAATGGCATGATGCGCTCATCAAAAACAAAGTCTTCCACGAGGGAGACTGGGCTCTGTTATACGACTCTCAGTTTCAGGACTTCTCTGGGAAACTTCAGACTTGTTGGTTGGGACCATATGAAATCCAAAAGGTGCATGACAATGGAACCCTTACTCTAATTACCATTGACGGTTCTGGATATGCATTCAAAGTAAATGGCCACCGAGTTCGTCTCTATCGCAAACCACTCACTCGGGAATCCTTCTGCCAGCAGCTACGCCGAGACACTGATATGGAGATTTTAGGAGAGGAAGAGAAATCTTCCTCACCTGTAATTCATTAAGGAATTCATTTCTTTTTACAATTTGTACATAAGTTCTTGTCTTTGAGTCATTCTTGTACATATGTTTGAACTAAATGTTTTCTTGTCATTTTTTCTGTTCCTTTTCTTTCTCAAAATTTCGATTTTTTCCGTTCTGTTTCTAAAAGAATGGCATTTGCATGTTTTTGTTGTTCCTTTTCAAAAGGAACAGCATTCTTGATTTTCTGCTGTTCCTTTTCTAAAGGAACAGCATATTTGATTTTCTGCTGTTCCTTTTCTAAAGGAACAGCATCTTTGACTTTCTGTTGTTCCTTTTCTAAAGGAACAGCATCTTTGATTTTCTGTTGTTCCTTTTTAAAAAGGAACGGCTTTGCTTGTTTTGTTGTTCCTTTTCTAAACGAACAGCATTTTGGATTTTTGTTGTTCCTTTTTCAAAAGGAACGGCACTGCGATGTGTTTGCTGTCCCTTTTCCAAAGGCGCCGCATATTTTGATTTCTGCTATTCCTTTTCCAAAGGAATGGCATTTTTGCGTCTTTTACTATTCCTTTTCCAAAGGAACAGCATTTTTGGTTGCTGCTGTTCCTTTTTTTTCAAAGAAACAGCATTCTTTTGTTGCTGCTGTTCCTTTTTCAAAGGAACGGCATTTTGAGTGTTTTTATAGTATTTTTATTTTTTCTGTTCCTTTTTCAAAGGAACGGCATTTGCATTTTTGCGATCTATCATCCTTCGTTGTTTCTTTTTCAAAAGGAACACCACTAGCATAATTTTTCTCTCCTTGTGAAACAGCTTATTCCTTTTTCTGATCTAAATTGAGGATGCTTCTTGCCCATATTCTTTCAAGTCTTTAAGATACAGCTATGTACTTGTGCAATGAATATAAAATCACAACATACCAAAATCCGCAAACCATAAATCGCTATATTTATAAGGCTCTGCATTGGTAAGAGGACAAAAGGAAGGACATACTTATTTCTTATCTTTTGTTGTCATTGTTTTACTAATTTTGCCCTGATTGGTTATCTTTATCATGTTGATCCCTTTAACCCTCTTTGATTATTATTTAGGAATAAGAGAAAAGGGCTTATATCTTCCTATTGAGATGATAAGACTTCTTCCACCATTCCTACTCTTAAGGAGTGTTGAACCACCCTTTGTGTATAAATAAGGAAAAGTACTCTATGAAAAAAAAAAAATATGTGAACATGATATGTGAGATGTCAAATGCAGGATAGGGGGTCTCATCAAGAGCCAGCCTACCATGATCATGAGGATGGAAGTGAAGTGGCATTCCCACTATGGCCACCACACCAGGGATATGGTCCAAAAGGTATATCAAATAATCGAACCTTGGAACGGGAGGTCTCATCACGAGCCGGCCTGCCCAATTTTCGCTCCTTCCTCGTGAATGGCATTATGGTTAACTGGTCACCAAGCCAGCATAATGGTCTACACTTTGACATAACAACATTCCTAAGTATACACAAAGGATCATGGTTCCAAGGGTGAAAAAAACAACTCTGCCAAGGTTATGGACACCTGTCGGCAGCAGAGCACTGTTAATGGTATTGAAGTCACATTGGTTACACCAATGGGTAAGATACTAATACTCTTTTGTTTCTTATATCCTAGGAACTAATCATATATTATTTCCTGATTTATACATCGCATGAACATTTATTACCACCAATCATGGCAAAGGAAGTGACAATGACCACTTGAGATTTGGCAAGTACGACAGACGTCCTATCCACCAGCCTCATATCATATCACAGCAGCCTCTTACGTAATACGCGATCAACTCTCCGCCTCGATTTCGGTAATTCGTTGTCTTTCTAAACATGGCATAATTTCATACGTTGTTCCTTTATGACTCGATTGCAGATTCGGTGCTGCTCCTTTATTTGACGGCTGGGACAGCCTATCATATTGCGGGGGGGAGGTTAACCTCATTATTCCCTGAATTACGTGTCAGCTCACTATTCGGGAAAGATAGTGTACGACGGTATGGCATGGCTTAACGGCATGGCATTTCTATTTTTACACAAGTTGCTGTTCATAATCCATTTCTGTTGCATTGTTGCATACTTTGTGTTTTTTTCTCGAAATCTTGCGATTATCACCCTCTCTGTGTTTCAAACAGCACAAGCAGTTGCTGTTCCATTAAGAATCCACAGTGAAACCATGGGAGGAAGGGCAATTCGAAGCGAACCTCAGGAGTTGACAATCTCCGCTGCTGCCCGGGAGATCCTGGAAAGAGCAGGATGGCTGAATTATCTCAGTCGCCTGCAGGAGTCTAATGAAACAGTAGCGATGGAATTTTTGTAGAACCTGCAGGAGGATCACTCCACAGTAAGGGGGAAGCGGATAGCGGTCACCGACGATATAATTGCAGAATTTTCGGGACTACCAGCCACTGGACCAGTATGGACACTAAAGAAGGAAAGATTACAGAAGATCATGGAAATTTTCCAGGACGAAGGCCGGAGCTTGACAATTAAGGGGAAGGGAGTTCTGCCAGCAACGCTAGGAGAACCCTGGACGGAATTAGCAAGAACAGTGCAGAGCTACATCACCTGCGAGGGGAGGAAAGACGTGGTAAGACCACGACATCTTAAACTCTTAGCTGTTTTAAAGAAGAAATGCTCTGTAAATCTACCTGCACTTCTGAATTCATTACTGCATGATGCTGCACGAAGCATAAAAAAGGCACAACATGTAGAGTCAGTCGTCAGTCACCATGGGTTAATACGATTAATAGTTAGTCATAGTCTCACCCAGCAGCAGAGCAGTTGGGAAGAGCTGATTGTAATGATTGAGGGGGGATTGACAGCACCATCCCCAAAACGTAAACATTCTACAAGCACACCAGAACGTCTGGAAAAACGCAGAGAATTAGTAAAACAAAAACATGTTGCTAGTGCATCTGAACGACCAGAAATACACCAGGAATCGGCAAAGCGCAAGCATGCCACCGATACACCCGAACAGCCAGAGAAGCCCAGAAAATCAGCCCGGTTAGCTCGGATACGAGGAAGGCTGGAAAAGCTCCAGGAAAGCACCAGCCAGCCAGTGGTAATTGAGGACGAGCAATCCTCACGACTAGAAGTAGAAGAAGAACAAGCTGAAGGAGAAGAGAAAGGAGAGGCCGAGGAAGCCGAGCAATCCGAAGAGGAAAATGAGGAAGCAGCTGAGCATTTGGAAATAGAAACAGAAGCTGAGCATTCAGAGGCAGAAGCTGAACAATCCAAACAGGAGGGGGAAATGGGATAGCAGGAAGGTAGCCCACCACAAGACCCAGTGGGAGAAGATGAATTGGCCACAGTCTTGGCCAATATGGGTGAGTATGGCCAACCTTCTAGTCTAGTAGACCTCCACGACAAACCCCAAGAAGAAAACACATCTGAAAAATTACATGCAATAGAGGCAGAAGAAGGAAATCTGCCTATTCATGATGAAGAGGAGATAAGAGATACTGAATGGGAACAATCTGTTCCCAAGACACCAGAGGAAATTCTGGAGGGAAAAGGAGCAGAAAAAGCAGTTGCCCAGGAAGAGACGGAACCAGCCAAGGTTCCTACCCCAGAACAGCCAAAGCAGAACAATGAGGAAGCACCCCAAGAGAAAGATCCAGAAACTAGTCATGGTCCAAACCGCAGCAGACAGCCTGCTGTTCCTTCTAATGAAACGCTGGAAATTAAGAAATTGCGAAAGGAACGGAAAAAATTATTGAATACAATAGCCCAGCTCCAACAGCAAATTAGAATTCTGAAAGCAAACCAGAGGGTAAGAAAGACCGCAGGGAAGAAAAAGAGGGCCACTGCAGTAAAATCCCGCAAGGAAAAAAGGCGAAGGACCAACAATCGCCCTGCTGTTCAAAACCCTGCTGAAAATCCAGCTTCCGTTCCAAATGATGTTGAGGAACAGACTGCTGTTCCATTTGAAAAGGAACAACAACAGACTGATATTCACGTTAAAATAGAAAGGGATGATATGAGGACCAGCGACAAGAAAATCCAGACAGAGGCACCACCCTTAGGGGTAATACGGTTTCTGAACTCCAAACAGGGTATGCTTTTGATGACTATTTCAGTGGCTTTTTAATAGAATTTGTGAACCTTTTTGTATCATGAATTTGGAAAGTAATAAGGAACCATAACAAAACATGTGAGAATTGATATGCAAGACTTAGCCACTGATAATGGTTATTTTCTGTACAGGAAAAGGAGAAAACGAGGAATTTCCGTTCCAAAGGAAAGGACAAAGTCGAGATAACTGCTGTCCCTCTGAACGAGAACCGAATGCAAACAAGGCTAAATAGATTACAGCAAATCGGCTCGGAAAAGAAGGAGAAGACACCAGCTCGGCGCCAAAGAAAGGAAAGGATGAAGAATTAACAGTTTGGCGAATCCCTCAGGATCTTCGATCCTGAGGGATCGCTGCTTTATTTATCATGTTACTTGGACATCTCCGCCATCACCTTTATATAAAGGGACAACACTGTTAGCTTGATAGATAGGATACGCTTTTATGTAATTTTCTGTAAAACATCAACTTTGATTATTGAGTCTCGTTGAGAACTGGTTCAATGTATTTTTGACCGATGCATTAATAAAAGCTTGGTGATTATTTCATCTCTGCGTCTGGATTAACTTAAAGCGGTGTATCCTTGGAGGCTAAGGGCCCGGCCCCGAAGGACACTTGCTTCTGTACCATTACGACTTGACTTTTGTGTGGTTTGTTTATCATTGTTATTTGGTAATTTGATATGCTTTATAAGTTCATATTACATGCTTTGTTAAAGATTGAATCATTGAGGTTTTTTACAGATAGAATCGTGTGTTGACTCCGCATCAAGTTATTAATCCTTTCAAGAGTTAATTGCATGTTCTTACTGTTTTGTTACAGAGCTGTTATACTAAACGTTCGTGTTGTGCGCGTTTCTGATTTATCAGTACTGTTCCATAATTCATTAATAGTTATTGCTGTTCCATTAGTGTGATTTGTGTGAATTGCTTTTAGAGTGAAAGAATGTTATTTGATTGCAAAGAATGCATTTGAGTTAATAGATTAAGTTTGGTTACAACCTGCGGGACTTAGTTATTCAATTGCTGTTCCATTTTAGACTTGCTGTTCTATTTCAGAATTGTTGTTCAATCCTTTATTTGCTTTGCTATTCCAT